>JAUCBL010000101.1:391709-394209 GCA_033807585.1 Hydrophis major
TCCCAAGGCAGATTTCAAAATGGAGGGTAGAATTCAATTTAGGAGGAATACAAAACTTTTGAATCAGAGCTCGGATTTCAAAATTAAACTCATTTTCATGTTCTATGGGGTGTAAAACATTGAAAATCCACATGATTTTCATGTGCGAACTTTTCTGTGCAGTTATCCCAAGGCAGATTTCAAAATGGAAGGTAGAATTTAATATAGGGTTAGGGTTAGGGTTAGGGTTAGGGTTAGGGTTAGGGTTAGGGTTAGAGTTAGGGTTAGGGAATTCATAACTTTTGAAGCAGAGCTCAGATTTCAAAAATAAACTCATTTTCATGATCTTCGGGATGGGAAACATGGAAAATCCACATGATTTTCGTGTGCGAGCTTTTCTGTGGATTTATCCCAAGGCAGACTTCAAAATGGAAGGTAGAATTCAATTTAGGCTTAGGGTTAGGGTTAGGGTTAGGGATAGGGATAGGGTTAGGGATAGGGACAGGTTTAGGGAATACATAACTTTTGAAGCAGAGCTCAGATTTCAAAATTAAGCTCATTTTCATGATCTTCGGGATGGATAACATTGAAAATGCACATGATTTTCGTCTGCGAGCTTTTCTGTGGAATTATCCCAAGGCAGATTTCTAAATGGAAGGTAGAATTCAATTCAGGGTTAGGGTTAGGATGAGGGTTAGGGTTAGGGTTAGGGAATACATAACTTTTGAAGCAGAACTTAGATTTCAAAATTAAGCTCATTTTCATGTTCTTCGGGGTGGAGAATATTGAAAATTCACATGACTTTCGTGTGCGAGCTTTTCCCGTGAAGTTATCCCAAGGCAGGTTTCAAAATGGAAGGTGGAATTCAATTTAGTAGGAATACATAACTTTTGAAGTAGAGCTCATATTTCAAAATTAAGCTCATTTTCATGTTCTATGGGGTGCAAAACATTGAAAATCCAAATGATTTTCGTGTGCAAGCTTTTCCTGTGGTGTTATCCCAAGGCATATTTCAAAATGGAAGGTAGAATTCAATTTAGTAGGAGTACATAACTGTTGAAGCAGAACTAGGATTTCAAAATTAAGCTCATTTTCATGATCTTCGGGATGGGAAACATTGAAAATCCACATGATTTTCGTGTGCGAGCTTTTCTGTGGAATTATCCAAAGGCAGATTTCAAAATGGAAGGTAGAATTCAATTTAGGGTTAGGGTTAGGGTTAGGGTTAGGGAATTTATAACTTTTGAAGCAGAACTTGGATTTCAAAATTAAGCTCATTTTCATGTTCTTCGGGATGGAGAATATTGAAAATGCACATGATTTTCGTGTTCGAGCTTTTCCTATGAAGTTATCCCAAGGCATGTTTCAAAATGGAATGTAGAATTCAATTTAGTAGGAATACAAAAGTTTTAAACAGAGCTCAGATTTCAAAATTAAGCTCATTTTCATGTTCTTCGGGGTGGAGAATATTGAAAATTCACATGACTTTCGTGTGCGAGCTTTTCCCATGAAGTTATCCCAAGGCAGGTTTCAAAATGGAAGGTGGAATTCAATTTAGTAGGAATACATAACTTTTGAAGTAGAGCTCATATTTCAAAATTAAGCTCATTTTCATGTTCTATGGGGTGCAAAACATTGAAAATCCAAATGATTTTCGTGTGCAAGCTTTTCCTGTGGTGTTATCCCAAGGCATATTTCAAAATGGAAGGTAGAATTCAATTTAGTAGGAGTACATAACTGTTGAAGCAGAACTAGGATTTCAAAATTAAGCTCATTTTCATGATCTTCGGGATGGGAAACATTGAAAATCCACATGATTTTCGGGTGCGAGCTTTTCTGTGGAATTATCCAAAGGCAGATTTCAAAATGGAAGGTAGAATTCAATTTAGGGTTAGGGTTAGGGTTAGGGTTAGGGAATTTATAACTTTTGAAGCAGAACTTGGATTTCAAAATTAAGCTCATTTTCATGTTCTTCGGGATGGAGAATATTGAAAATGCACATGATTTTCGTGTTCGAGCTTTTCCTATGAAGTTATCCCAAGGCATGTTTCAAAATGGAATGTAGAATTCAATTTAGTAGGAATACAAAAGTTTTAAACAGAGCTCAGATTTCAAAATTAAGCTCATTTTCATGTTCTTCGGGGTGGAGAATATTGAAAATTCACATGACTTTCGTGTGCGAGCTTTTCCCGTGAAGTTATCCCAAGGCAGGTTTCAAAATGGAAGGTGGAATTCAATTTAGTAGGAATACATAACTTTTGAAGTTGAGCTCATATTTCAAAATTAAGCTCATTTTCATGTTCTATGGGGTGCAAAACATTGAAAATCCACATGATTTTCGTGTGCAAGCTTTTCCTGTGGTGTTATCCCAAGGCATATTTCAAAATGGAAGGTAGAATTCAATTTAGTAGGAGTACATAACTTTTGAAGCAGAACTAGGATTTCAAAATTAAGCTCATTTTCATGATCTTCGGGATGGGAAACATTGAAAATCCACATGATTTTCGTGTGTGAGCTTTTC
>JAUCBL010000101.1:396709-399209 GCA_033807585.1 Hydrophis major
AGGGACAGGTTTAGGGAATACATAACTTTTGAAGCAGAGCTCAGATTTCAAAATTAAGCTCATTTTCAATGTCTTCGAGATGGATAACATTGAAAATGCACATGATTTTCGTGTGCGAGCTTTTCTGTGGAATTATCCCAAGGCAGATTTCAAAATGAAAGGTAGAATTCAATTTAGGGTTAGGGTTAGGGTTAGGGTTAGGGTTAGGGAATTTATAACTTTTGAAGCAGAACTTGGATTTCAAAATTAAGCTCATTTTCATGTTCTTCGGGGTGGAGAATATTGAAAATGCACATGATTTTCGTGTTCGAGCTTTTCCTATGAAGTTATCCCAAGGCATGTTTCAAAATGGAAGGTAGAATTCAATTTAGTAGGAATACAAAAGTTTTAAACAGAGCTCAGATTTCAAAATTAAGCTCATTTTCATGTTCTATGGGTTGCAAAACATTGAAAATCCACATGATTTTCCTGTGCGAGCTTTTCTGTGGATTTATCCCAAGGCAGATTTCAAAATGGAAAGTAGAATTCAATTTAGGGTTAGGGATAGGGTTAGAGTTAGGGTTAGGTTAGGGTTAGGGTTAGGGTTAGGGTTAGGGTTAGGTTAGGGATAGGGATAGGGATAGGGTTAGGGTTAGGTTTAGGGTTAGGGATAGGGATAGGGTTAGGGTTAGGGATAGGGATAGGGATAGGGATAGGGATAGGGATAGGGATAGGGATACGGTTAGGGTTAGGGATAGGGACAGGTTTAGGGAATACATAACTTTTGAAGCAGAGTTCAGATTTCAAAATTAAGCTCATTTTCATGTTCTATGGGGTGCAAAACATTGAAAATCCAAATGAGTTTCCTGTGCCAGCTTTTCCTGTGGAGATATCCCAAGGCAGATTTCAAAATGAAAGGTAGAATTCAATTTAGGGTTAGGGTTAGGGTTAGGGTTAGGGAATTCATAACTTTTGAAGCAGAGCTTGGATTTCAAAATTAAGCTCATTTTCATGTTCTTCGGGGTGGAGAATATTGAAAATGCAGATGATTTTCGTGTTCGAGCTTTTCCTATGAAGTTATCCCAAGGCATATTTCAAAATGGAAGGTAGAATTCAATTTAGTAGGAATACAAAACTTTTAAACAGAGCTCAGATTTCAAAATTAAGCTCATTTTCATGATCTTCAGGATGGGAAACATTGAAAATCCACATGATTTTCGTGTTCGAGCTTTTCTATGGAGTTATCCGAAGGCATATTTCAAAATGGAAGGTAGAATTCAATTTAGGGTTAGGATTAGGGTTAGGTTAGGGTTCGGGTTAGGGTTAGGGAATACATAATTTTTGAAGCAGAGTTCAGATTTCAAAATTAAGCTCATTTTCATGTTCTATGGGGTGCAAAACATTGAAAATCCAAATGAGTTTCCTGTGCCAGCTTTTCCTGTGGAGATATCCGAAGGCATATTTCAAAATGGAAGGTAGAATTCAATTTAGGGTTAGGGTTAGGGTTAGGGATAGGGATAGGGATAGGGTTAGGGATAGGGTTAGGGATAGGGTTATGGTTAGGCTTAGGGATAGGGATAGGGATAGGGATAGGGATAGGGATAGGGATAGGGATAGGGATAGGGATAGGGTTAGGGATAGGGATAGGGTTAAGGTTAGGGTTAGGGTTAGGGTTAGGGTTAGGGATACGGTTAGGGTTAGGGTTAGGGTTAGGGTTTAGGGATAGGGTTAGGGTTAGGGATAGGGTTAGGGTTAGGGATAGGGACAGGTTTAGGGAATACATAACTTTTGAAGCAGAGCTGAGATTTCAAAATTAAGCTCATTTTCATGATCTTCGGGATGGATAACATTGAAAATGCACATGATTTTCGTGTGCGAGCTTTTCCTATGAAGTTATCCCAAGGCATGTTTCAAAATGGAAGGTAGAATTCAATTTAGTAGGAATACAAAACTTAAACAGAGCTCAGATTTCAAAATTAAGCTCATTTTCATGTTCTATGGGGTGCAAAACATTGAAAAGCCACATGATTTTCCTGTGCGAGCTTTTCTGTGGAGTTATCCGAAGGCATATTTCAAAATGGAAGGTAGAATTCAATTTAGGGTTAGGGTTAGGGTTAGGGAATTCATAACTTTTGAAGCAGAACTTGGATTTCAAAATTAAGCTCTTTTTCATTTTCTTCGGGGTGGAGAATATTGAAAATGCACATGATTTTTGTGTTCGAGCTTTTCCTATGAAGTTATCCCAAGGCATGTTTCAAAATGGAAGGTAGAATTCAATTTAGTAGGAATACAAAACTTAAAAAGAGCTCAGATTTCAAAATTAAGCTCATTTTCATGTTCTATGGGGTGCAAAACATTGAAAAGCCACATGATTTTCGTGTGCGAGCTTTTCTGTGGAGTTATCCGAAGGCATATTTCAAAATGGAAGGTAGAATTCAATTTAGGGTTAGGTTAGGGTTAGGGTTAGGGTTAGGGTTAGGTTAGGGTTAAGGATAGGGTTAGGGATAGGGATAGGGTTAGG
>JAUCBL010000101.1:404209-514209 GCA_033807585.1 Hydrophis major
ACAATACACAAACATACAAAACACAAAACATAAACAAAACTAAAAGATCTTTTCTGAAGGTTGTCTGATCCCGGGTTAAAACTCTTCACACAGACACAAATTCAAACATCATATTCACCCCATATATCCTTCCATATCTTATTATCATTTTCTTTTTTATATATATATATAAAAACCATTTTTATCAATTTTATAAAAACAATGCACAAAGAATCAAGGCATAACAGCTTATAAATTCTTTTCTAGGAAAAAATAATGATAAAAAACCAATAGAGCATAACAATTCCAAATTATAGTATCAATACTTTATCTATTTAACTTCATATCTTATCCCTACTTCTCCTTTTCATCCAAATTATTTCTTGTTAATTAAAATTTTATTGCCTTTTATCAATATACAAAATCCAAAAAAAAAACCATAACAAAACCTTTATATATCCTTCCATATCTTATTACCATTTTCAATAACATTCTTTGTCTGTTCTATTTCCAACTATCCATTCATCTTTTTTCTTTTACTATACTTCTCCTATACACCAATTGGAGTAACGTCTATAACTCATTACCCTAACTTAAAAGTACTTCGTATAACAATTTTTCTTGGGATTCTGTTTAAAAGATTCTAAAATTACATAATGAATTTTATACTCTAAATACACATATAAAAACACAAACTTATGTACCCTCCAGAATCCCTCTTTTATCCTAAATTAAATTCACCCATTGTCTCTAAATAAACTTTTTTTCTTTAGATCTTGCTTCCCCCCATTAAGGCTTCTCCTCCCCCCCCTTTCTCTCTTGCTTATTCTTCTCCTTGCCCTTTTTACCCCTTTGTTTTTTCTCCTCGCTTTTCTTACTCCTTTTCCTTTGCTTTCTAACCTTGCCTCCACCTTTTCGCTCATTTTTCTCTTTTTTGGTTGTTTTTATAATTCTTAAAATCCCCTTTTTCTTATCCTTTTTCTCCTCCTCTCCGGAAGGGACCCATTGTTCATCAAAGATGGCTTCTTCTTCCTCTTCTTCCTTGTCCCAGTCCTTCTGCTGCGTAATCAACTTTTCATAAGTACATAACGCCATTTCTAAGAATTGAAACAAAGCGCCCAAAGTATCTTCCTTTTTATATTTTTGATATTCAGTCTTTAGTTCATCCACAAACGATGCCATTATGAAAAGAGAAACTTTTCCCAAAACAACCACAAGTATTTTTAATCAAAAACAATTCAAAAAAAGTTCCAAAAGTTAATACTTTTCTTCCTTCTTCTCTTTCTCTTTCTGGGGTTAATGTTTAATCAAAGAGGTCCAATTACCATATATCTTTCTTTGGAATTCTAGGCAATCTCCTCCTTTTTCAGCTTCTGCTCCAATTTTTTTTCCTCTCCCTTCCCACTTGCAATGTCAATTTTAAATAATCAGAAATCCATACCTCCAACAAGGGTTTTCCAATTTCTTCAATTTTTCAATGTCCAAGAATCCTTTTGTCCCTTAGCTTCAACTCTCAAAACAATTCACTTTCAATGTCCAATATATCCAAACATTTCTGCTGTTTCCATGGGGTGGGAGAGTGAAGAAAAAACAAAAGTTCCCTTTAACAGCTTCTCCGCCGCTTTCGCTCTTCTTAGGGATACAATGTATCCTGCAGCAATTCAAACAGCTCAGTTCCAGGCAATTTAAAGGATGTTACTTGACCCGGCTCAGACAAAACTTTCACTCTTCACATTTCCTCCAGCGCAATCTTACCCGGTTGCTGGCTTCTTCGTGGCGGCCATTGCTGACCGCTGCTCCACCGCCTTGGGAAAAAGGGGTTTTTCCGGAGAAGGGGGGGGTCTGTGACACCCCCACCTCCCTGTCTGACTCCCCTCTCTCTTCAGCTGTCCCTACAGGGCAGCCATATCCCCCTGACCCATCTGGATCGGGGGTACCTCGACGGCTAGCACAGCAGGAATCGCGAGCTGTCGCGAATTCCTGCTGCCCCGAAGCCACGCGAAACCGGAAGCCTGGGAATGCATAACTTTTGAAGCAGAGCTCAGATTTCAAAATTAAGCTCATTTTCATGATCTTCGGGATGGGAAACATTGAAAATGCACATGATTTTCGTGTGCGAGCTTTTCTGTGGAATTATCCCAAGGCAGATTTCAAAATGGAAGGTAGAATTCAATTTAGGGTTAGGGTTAGGATTAGGGTTAGGGTTAGGGTTAGAGAATAGATAACTTTTGAAGCAGAACTTGGATTTCAAAATTAAGCTCATTTTCATGATCTTCGGGATGGGAAACATTGAAAATCCACATGATTTTCCTGTGCGAGCTTTTCCTGTGGAGTTATCCCAAGGTATATTTCAAAATGGAAGGTAGAATTCAATTTATTAGGAGTACATAACTTTTTAAGCAGAGTCTGGATTTCAAAATGAAGCTCATTTTCATGATGTTCGTGATGGGAAAATGGAACTAATAGAAAAAGAAGAACTAGCACAGAAAATCAGAGGTGGGAAACTGAACTACTTTGAAGATGCAAATAAACCCGGTGGATGGTTTGCATATAAATTGAGAAAGGAGAAAGAATCAAGGAAAATATTGCAATTAATAGATGACCAAGGTCAAGTTTGCTATGGTAGTAAAGAGAAGAAGGGAATCATACAAGACTATTAGGGAAACTATACACACAAGAGAATATTGATGAGGAAAGAGTTAAACAGTATTTACAGAATGCTAATCTACCCCAGATACCTGAAGAAATAGAAACAATGTTAGAAAGCAATATAACGATGATGGAGTCAACTGAAGCACTTAAGAAGCAAAATAATGGAAAGGCACCAGGCCCAGATGGACTTCCGGCAGAATTTTATAAAACACTACAAGAATCGTTGAACCTTCCATTGCTATAAGTTATGAATGAAGTAATGTTAAAGAAGATACCCAAATCATGGTCAGAAGCTTATAACTTGTCCCAAAAGAGGAGGCCAATCCATTACAAATCAAGAACTATAGACCTATTTCCTTACTAAATGCAGATTATAAAATTTTTGCTTCAATATTGGCAGAAAGACTTAAAGTAATACTTAAACAACTTTATCCATTCTGATCAAAATGGATTTCTGCCAAAGAGACAAATTTAAGACAATATGAGAGTAATCTTGGACACTTTGTAATACTTTGAGGCACACCCTGAAAAACAAATGGCTTTAATATTTTTAGATACACAGAAGGCATTTGATAATGTGAATTATGCGATTCATGTTATTACAACTGGAACAGATGAGCTTTGGTAAAAAATTTATTCAAGCAATAGAAGCTATATACCATAATCAAATGGCAAAGGTAATGATAGAGGGAGAACTGACAGACTCTGTTGATATAAGAAAAGGAACAAGACAAGGGTGCCCCACTATCTCCTCTGTTGTTTTTGTTAACCTTGGAAGTGCTAAACAGAAATATTAGAGAAGAAAAGGAAATAAAAGGGATGAAAATTAAAAAGGAAGAATTTAAGTTGCAAGCATTCACAGATGATCTGGTTTTCATTTTAGAAGACCCACTGGAAATGCATCAAAATTGATAGAAAAGATAGAGGTATATGGAAAGGTGGCTGGTTTGAAAATAAATAAAGATAAGACAAAGATCTTGACAAAGAATATGCTATCAAGACAAAAGGAAGAACTGGCAGATCTATTGAAAATCCAGGTCACGAATAAGATCAAGTACTTGGGGATACATTTGACAGCAAGATGCAGTACACTAAAAGAGAATAATTATATCAAACTTAAGCAGCAGATAGCACTAGATCTGCCGAAATGGGAAAATTTAAAACTGTCATTAATAGGGAGAATATCAACAATTAAGATGAATATGTTACCCAGAATTTTATATTTGTTCGAAACAATTCCAGTTAGGCTTGGAAAAGATTATTTTGAAGATTTAAATAAAATTGTGTTGAAATATATATGGCAAGGTAAGAAAGCAACAATAAAGTTAAAACTTGCAAGATGCCACAATAAGAGGATGATTTGGTTTGCCTAATTGGGAGTTGTACTACCAAGCTACAAATTTGATGTGGGTTAAGGAATGGATAACATTAAGAAATACTAGATTGTTGATGTTAGAAGGACATGATCTGTTGTTGGGGTGGCATGCTTTTCTATGGTATAAAGGAACCAAAACACAGGGGTATTTTAGAAGACATTATATATGGGAGTCTCTGTGGTTAAACTGGGAGAAGACTAAATGACAATGTTATTTAAAAATTCTAGTCTGGTTATCTACTATTGAAGCATTTTCTTATTCTATAATATATAAAAAGGAACAAACAGATATGGTGAAATATTGAATGAAAAGGGTGAACTTAAATCTATGCAAGAATTAGAGGAACAAGGTATAAAGATGAATTGGTTTTCATATGCGCAAATACATTCAAGGTATGATAAAGATTCTAAAACAGAAGGTTTCTATGATAAACTGACTGATTTAGATAAGATTTTGACAGGTACTGATGAAAAGGTGATTAAAAAATTGTATGGATATTTATTAGAAATTAAACTAGAGGAAGAACAAGTTAAAGAAACTATGATTGCTTGGGGGAAGAATTTTGGATATGGGATTGATCTAGAGAAATGGCAAAAGTTGTGGTCTCAAAATTATAAAATGACAATGTCAACAGCATATAAAGAAAATCTGTATAAGATGTTTTACAGGTGGCATTTCCCCCCGACAAGAATAGCAAGAATGTTCAAGAACAAATCTGAAAAATGCTGGAAATGTCATCAGACACCTGGCTCATATTACCATATGTGGTGGACTTGTGCGGATGCCAAAAAAAAATTGGACTAAAATCCACACGTGGTTGGAAAAAATGACAAAAAAGCATATAGACTTGAAACCAGAGATATTTTCACTGGGGATTTTACCTGAAATATATAGTGAAGACTTGAAATACCTGATTGTAAATGTATTAACAGCGGCTAGGATTGTATTTGCCAAAAACTGGAAAAATGAGAAAATACCATTACAGGAGGAAATCATTAAGAAAATATTGGAATGTGCTGAAATAAGTAGATTGACATTTGAAATCAGAGAACAAGATGATAAACAATTTTATAAAATTTGGGATCTATTCTATCAATGGTTAGACAATAAAACATGGTTATATCTACAGAATGATTGTAGGATAGATTTGAGATGATAATATGAACTGTCATAAAACAAATTAAGTAAAATATGGATTATTTTGTAAAACATGAATGAATAAAAGTATAGTCAAATGATTGATTAACAATGATATTAATGTATTTAATACTTGATTGAAAATACGAGAATATATACAATGTAATTGTAATTGAAGACTACAAAATGGAAGCACAGAACAATTTGTAAACCAACCAACACACTGTATGTATATATATATGGAAGATGGCTTGATGTTTTTATGTTTTGTTTGTCTATGTTTGTCTTAAAAACCAATAAAAATTTTAAAAAAATGATTTGGATTGCCAAATTGGGAATTATAATATAGTGCAGGAACATTAGTTTGGATAAAAGATTGGATTAATTTAAAGAACAAAAGAATATTAGCTATAGAAGGTCATGACCTTCAGAGGGGATGGCATGCCTTTCTTTGGGATATAGGACCTACGAAGCAAAAATATTTCCACAGACATCTGATTCGAGATTTGTTGATATACAATTGGATCAAGGTTAAAAAGAAACACTGCATAAAAATCCCAATTTGGCTATCTACAATGGAAGCGATGATCCACCCAAATAATTTAGACCTGAACAAAATGTTAAAATATAAGGACTTATTGGATACAAATGGAAATTTAAAAACAATACAAGAGCTCCAAGAACAAGGGCTACGAGTAGACTGGTGGGCTTATCTTCAAATACAAAGTTGATATTAAAAGGATGTAAAGGAGTATGGAATATACTTGAAACCTCAACAATTAGACAAAATTTTATTAGGCCCAGATAAAAAAAAATTACCAAAATTTACAAGTATCTCCTAGAAGTAGAATTAGAAGAAGAAGTAGTGAAAAACTAAAAGGACTTTTAGCAAATTAGAAAACTTAAAGTTAGATATAATTTCTTTGCAAGAAGTTCATATTTTTATTTTATTTTATTCATTAGATTTGTATTGCCGCCTATTCGCCATGGCAGCACAACAAAATATTGGAATATCCCAAAATTGGGAAGTTATATACTTCTTTATCACAACAAAAGAAGAGGGGAATGGCTCTTTAAATAAAAAAAACAATAAATGTCAAGCAAATTTTTATGGATGAGGAAGTGAGGATTTGGATGGTGGAGATAACAACGAACCATAAACAAATACTCTTAGTAGCAATATATGCACCAAATAGCAATCAAGAGGACTTTTATGGTAAACTTCATAAGAAATATAAGAAAATAACAGAACTGGAGTGTGAAAGTATGTGTATAGTAGGAGACTTTAATGCAATTGTGGATGAAGAATAAGACTATAAAACTAGAAAAGTAAATAAAAAAGCTAGGAAAACACTTCCAAAAGCTTTTTTCAAAATGACGGAAGAACTATGGCGAGAGATGCATTCTAAGGAAATCAGTATTCATTTTATTCAAATAGACATACAGGTGAAACTCGAAAAATTAGAATATCATGCAGAAGTTCATTTATTTCAGTAATGCAACTTAAAAGGTGAACCTAATATATGAAATAGACTCATTACATGCAAAGCAAAATACTTCAAGCCATGATTAGTCATAATTGAGATGATTATGGCTTACAGCTCATGAAAACCCCAAATCCACAATCTCAGAAAATTAGAATATTGTGAAAAGGTTCAATATTCTAGGCTCAAGTGTCCCACTCTAATCAGCTAATGAAGCCATAACACCTGCAAAGGGTTCCTGAGCCTTAAATGGTCTCTCAGTCTGGTTCAGTAGGAATCACAATCATGGGAAAGACTGCTGACCTGACAATTGTGCAGAAAACCATCATTGACACCCTCTATAAGGAGGGAAAGCCTCAAAAGGTAATTGCAAAAGAAGTTGGATGTTCCCAAAGTGCTGGATCAAAGCACATTAATAGAAAGTTATGTGGAAGGGGAAAGTGTGGAAGAAAAGGGTGCACAAGCAGCAGGGATGACCGCAGCCTGGAGAGGATTGTCAGGAAAAGGCCATTCAAAAGTGTTGGGACTTTCACAAGGAGTGGACTGAGGCTGGAGTCAGTGCATCAAGAGCCACCACACACAGACGGATCCTGGACATGGGCTTCAAATGTTGTATTCCTCTTGTCAAGCTGCTCCTGAACAACAAACAATGTCAGAAGCGTCTTACCTGGGCTCAGGAAAGACAGAACTGGTCTGTTGCTCAGTGGTCCAAAGTCTCTTTTCTGATGAGAGCAACTTTTGCATCTCATTTGGAAACCAAGGACCCAGAATCTGGAGGAATAATGGAGAGGCACACACTGTAAGATGCTTGAAGTCCAGTGTGAAGTTTCCACAGCCTGTGTTGATTTGGGGAGCCATGTCATCTGCTGGTGTTGGTCCACTGTGCTTCATTAAGTCCAGGGTCAACGCAGCCATCTACCAGGAGATTTTGGAGCACTTCATGTTTCCTTCCGCAGTTGAGCTTTATGGGGATGCTGACTTCATTTTCCAGCAGGACTTGGCACCTGCCCACACTGCCAAAAGCACCAAAAACCTGGTTCAATGACCGTGGGATTACTGATTGGCCAGCAAATTCACATGACCTGAACCCCATGTAGAATCTATGGGGCATTGCCAAGAGAAAGATGAGAGACATGAGACCGAACAATGCAGAAGAGCTGAAGGCAGCAATTGAAGCATCCTGGTCTTCCACAACACCTCAGCAGTGCCACAGGCTGATAGCTTCCATGCCATGCCGCATTGAGGCAGTAATTGCTGCAAAAGGGGCCCAAACCAAGTACTGAGTACATATGCATGCTTATACTTTTCAGAGGCCCGATATTGTTCTATGTACAATCCTTGTTTTATTGATTGCATATAATCTAATTTTCTGAGATTGTGGATTTGGGGTTTTCATATCACAATTATGACAAATCATGGCTTGAACTATCTTGCTTTACATGTAATGAGTTTATTTCATAGTTTCACCTTTTTAGTTGCATTACTGAAATAAATGAACTTTTGCACGATATTCTAATAGTAGAAGCCAGCACGGTAGTGGTGGTATGCTACCGGTTCTAAATGAGAGGAGAAAGAGGGCCAATCCTGCACTTTTCTCTTCTTTATCCTCTCAGCTGATTGGCGCGGCAGGCCTCAGCTGGTGCGGGAAAAGGTATGCGCATGCATTAGGTGCATGTGCACGAGTGCGCAATCACTGAACCAGTAGTGGAACAGGTGGGATTGCACTGCCTCCAACATCTAAAAACAAAGTAATAACTAGAAGCCAACACGGGAGTGGTGGCATGCTACCGGTTCAACTGAACCGGTAGTAAAAAGGGAAAAAAGCCTCTGACAATCAGCTGAGAGGAGAAAGACGAGAAAAACGCAGGATTGGCCCTCGCATCCACCTCTGCACTTTTCTCTTCTTTCCCTGCTCAGCTGATTGACACGGCAGAGCCTCAGCAGGTGTTTGGAAAGCTGCTCTTGAACTGGTATGACTAGGTGCTGTCGCCAGGGATGGTGAGATGTTTGCAGCTTCGGCTTTGTAACCTCTGGAGAGGAAGCCCCCTACCCAGCCCCACCCCACCCTATCCCACTGCACTTGCATAAAAGGCAAAGGTGTTTCTGAGTGCAGTTTGGAGCCAAGGGAGGAAAAAACCATTGATAAAGCAAAAGTAACAAACCCTCTGGAAATGTGTCCCATGAGGCAACGATAGGCCTAGGTGACCAGAAGCCAAGGCAAGGCTGGACAAAGACCCCTCCCTCACTGCGGTATCTGCCATCCCGCATCTGATGGGCGGCTCATGAAAGGGAGCGAAGGGAAGAGAAACGACAGGAAGCAAAGTTTCCTCTTGATGAGCGTGCCCCGAATGTCTTGGCACACGCTCTTTTATTGTGCTTTTTTACAAGAAAATGATTTAATTAAAAAGCTCAAGTCAAACATGTTAATCTCATCAGGATGTGCATGTTTACAAAGCTGCATACCAGACAGATTATTTACAAAGTGGATAAGCCTATTTAACAAACGTCTATCTCCTTGTCTCTCGTACGTGCCTTGCAAAGGTCACTGAAGAGACAGAAGTTAATGATTACACGTGAATGATACAATGTTGCAAATGCTTGAATGATACATAGTTGCAATGATACATAGTTGCAATCACATGAATGATACATAGTTACAACATCTCCTCTGTTTTTATTATTTATGACGAGTCTTCTTCCTCGTCCAAGAAGACAGGAACCATTTTTCTGAAATGTTCGCCGTCCCCGTCATCTAGGCAAGAGTGCGACCCATCAGCTTCAGGGTTGTCCAAGGAGCGGTAACTCAGCAATGACATTTTTTCGTCCGGTGTTGAGGATATAACATGAGCTTGTAATAGCACATTAACATCAGCAGAGGATAATTAATTTTTAAAAAATTTCAATATTCTATTAAAACAACAAGGTCCTATAATACATCTCAATATAATGATTATTAATGATCCTGCCAATGCAGTTAAAAAGGTTGTAAGCCATGTCAAATTAGAAAACAACCCCCCCCCCTGCTATCAGCATAAAGACAACATTCTTCTTTAAGCAAAGCACACAATCCCCCTTGTTTTAAAAAAATAACGATCTAAATCTTTACGATTTTGCAAGAGGGGGTATTCCATGGGTACCTGTAGGGATATAAAATCATCAGAGTTATACACACAAGCCATACTTGAATGCAAAATGATTTGGATTTAACAATTTCATCCCCGTGGATACATGCCATGAAACAGGTGTAACAAGTTCAAACAAAATTATTGCCAGGGATAAAATACATTCCTTTCAGGCGTGATGTTAAAGTTCCTCCTGCAGTGGTGTGGATTGCAGGATATCCCCTGGTTGTGTGGGTGCGTCTGCCAAATCGAATTGAAGTGGTGGGTAGAAGTCTTCTATGCAAGAGAAATTGGTTGTAGAACTTAAACGAACTTTTTGAAAGTCAGTTATAGTCCAGGCAATATTATCTCTTCTATGAGGCTTCTGTGGATCGTCATGGACAGTTCTTTTGAAGCGTCGTTTGTTGACAGGATCAGAGTTCGGGTATATAAAAACATGACAAGCAGGAGAGAGGGCTATGGACAAGTTAGTTGTAGAACATTTGTGAGATGAGGAGGGAATTCAATTAGTAGAAAAAGGATAATAATTACAATAATGACAATAAAGATTAATTTGGTAATTCATCAAGGATGTTAGTTGGGGTGGGGAAACCCATAATACAATAGAAGGACATCTAGGTCCCCCTATGTTTTAGATTGAATAGAGGAAAAGATTTTAAGGTTCCTTTCCATAGGAAGAGTAAAGAAAGAACAAAAGAGCGAGTGGTAGAGTGTTCTTTAAATAAAACAGAAGTGACAGAGTGAAAACTACGGGTAGCATTTTCATGACGTACCCACATGGAGCAAGTATAATAGCCTTCTGTTAATGAAATGATTTTAACACGAATAGTCTTTTGACAGGAAGCATAGGTTTTGTTGAAGTAAGGTAGAAATTGCAAAGAAGACATAGGTAAGAATATCAGGAAGAGTTTTAAGATACAGATGTAGCAGAGGAATTCCCATGATAGGGTCTTACTGCCCGACCAGGGATCCAACAAGTAGTTTTGTCTGGCAGTAAGATCGCAGCGTAGTCTCGTCCCCAAGTGAGAAGCTCAGCGGGACCCTGCCAGGCAGGATCTGGCAATCTGCGATAAAATACCAGAGGTCTGTTAGGTGGGGGCGAGGGGGAGGAAAAATGACACGAAGCAGCAGAAGTGGGAGGAATGCCAGTCAGATTAAGAAAGTTTAAAGTGTAAAGACAAATGTTAAGAGAATTTTGCAATGCTGGGAGGTTCGGGGGTTTTTCCCGCAACGAATATCGATCAAGAGCATTTTTCAGAGACAAGTTTGTCCGTTCCACAATAGCCTGCCCCTGGCTGTTGTAGGGAATCCCAAACTTGTGGGTTACATCCCATCTGTTACAGAAGTCCTGAAAAGCAGAACTTGTATAGGCAGGTCCATTGTCTGTTTTTATTTCTTTTGGACGTCCCAGCGAGGCAAAGGTACGAATTGAATGATTGATGACATGTTTTACAGTTTCTCCCCTTTGAGGAGTAGCCAGAATAAACCCTGAATATGTATCTATTGAAACGTGCAAATATTTCCAAGGGGCAAAAGGTGGATACTGAGTTACATCCATTTGCCAAATTTCACAAGCTTTTAACCCTCTAGGATTTACTCCTATGGGAATGGAATGTCCTTGCTTACTACATGTGGGGCATTGTTGAATAATGGCAGCAACTTCTGCCTGAGTTAGAGCAAATTGAAAAGTTATCATAACTTGGCGGGGGAGATTCAAACACACTCCCTGCTTCTATTTTATAATGGACTTTTAAAGCCTCCATAATTTTCCTCCAAGTGACCAAAATGCCAATAGGTGCACGAGGAGGACTATGGAGATGTTCACCAATTTTTTGCCAATTGGAAATTTTTAAGGACCCTTCCTCTGAATAATTAGGACAATGTTGCCACACATAAGCCAATAATGTAGCAATAGGTTTCTTTCTTATAGGAGAGCCCTTTAAATTAGCAGAGTATTTAGAAGAAGCGACTAACTCCCTCAATTCCTTCAGATGCTGCGTCTGTTGTTGAGAAAAGTTTCCACCCATACTTACGAAAAATCGAGACCGTGTTTCAGATCCGATGAAGTGCAATTCGCTTCAGGCCTGGCAATGCACAGCTCCCATCGAGCGGATAAGATATGGGCGCGTCGCTGCGTATCCCCCTTAGGGAATCACGTCGGGGTCACCAGAATGCGGTATCTGCCATCCCGCATCTGATGGGCGGTTCATGAACGGGAACAAAGGGAAGAGAAACGACAGGAAGCGAAGTTTCCTCTTGATGAGCGCGCCCCAAATGTCTTGGCACACGCTCTTTTATTGTGCTTTTTTACAAGAAAATGATTTAATTAAAAAGCTCAAGTCAAACATGTTAATCTCATCAGGATGTGCATGTTTACAAAGCTGCATACCAGACAGATTATTTACAAAGTGGATAAGCCTATTTAACAAACGTCTATCTCCTTGTCTCTCGTACATGCCTTGCAAAGGTCACTGAAGAGACAGAAGTTAATGATTACACGTGAATGATACAATGTTGCAAATGCTTGAATGATACATAGTTGCAATGATACATAGTTGCAATGATACATAGTTGCAATCACATGAATGATACATAGTTACAACACCTCACCTGCTTGGACACACCCCAAGCAGCTCTGGAGAAATCACTTTGAGGGTTCAGCTTTGAGAATCAACCATAAGTGAAACCAAGGAATAGATAACAGCTGGAAAGACCCACCTGTTCCTGCTTGCACCCAGGTTGAACCCTGGACAAGGTCCCAGGTTCATTTTATGGGCCTATTTGTCCCTGGAATCCATCATCACGTGCTCACCTGAAGGTTCAAAGTCCCCAGCCATCTTCCAGGGATTCTGGAGTTCCTCTAAGGCTGCTACTAGATCCACGTTTCCCTTTGGGCTCTGGGTCCCTAACGGTTTGCTCAGTCTTCCTAACTTTCAGTGGTTCATTTTGTCAAATGCTTTACGGCCATCCAAGGAAAGGAAAGTCCAGCACATTTTTGGCTCATATGCCACTAATTGTGCATCATAAACTCAGCTCAAAGGACCAAGAGATCGAGCAAAGGACCAAGGAGAGCAGCAGATCCAGCTGCCCCTCCAGGCATTCCTGATCCCTTGAACCAGGTGAGCCCCTCCTCCAAAAGCACCAAACCCCCCTGAGTGGGCACTGTTGGGGCAGCAGGAGGGGGCTTGGGTAAGGGCTTCTCCTGGGCACCTGGTGGAAAGCTGCTCCTTTGACATGAGAGCAAGGAGCTCCTCATTGCTGGGAGAGGCTAATGGGTGGGTGGGACAGCGGAGACCCTCATTTTAGGACCAGCAATCCAAGAGGAAGAAGACTAACAGGGGGAGATTTGGACATTATAAAGCAGCTCCTATCTTCCTTGTTAGCAAAGGGAATTGGAAGCGGAGGAGGGAGGGGGAGAGAACAGCAGGTGACTTAGCAACAAAGGTGACCCAGAAGCACCTCTCTTGTTGGGGGTGGGTGGTGGGTGGGAGAGATTCCAGGTAATTTGGGGAGTGGGAGTTTGCTCCTTTTCTGAAGTCATTGCTGGCTTCTGTCCAGGCAGCCAAACAAGGGGAGAGGTGGAATCGAAGGCAAATAGGGGAGACCTTCTTCCACCCACCCCCGGACCCCCAACCCCATCTCTCTCCTCTCCCCTTCACCTAGGAACTTTTCCAGGGAGATTTCCAATTCCTGGAGGCATCAGGCTATGCTGTCTTGGGGGGGGGAGGAGAAGAGGGTGTTTTTTTTCCTGCTTAGAGGCTCCAATTCCAGCTTCTCTGCTCTCCTTCCTCCTTCCCTGAAAAACCTCTCCAGGGTGCAGAAGGGGGCAGCCTTGGCTGAAGCCCCAATGTAAAGGGCTTCCTTCCAGGAGAGGCGAAGGAGGAAGTGGGCAGGTGTGTGTGTGTGTGTGTGTGTGTGCAAGCATTGTTGGGCAAAGGAAGGACATTCCCAGCGGGCTTTGATCCAACACAAAAGCCAACTTGGAGATGCTCCCTGATCTTCCCCAGGGACCCTTAGAGAGAGAGAGAGAGATGAGAAAGAGAGAAGAGAGAGATGAGAGAGAGAGAGAGACATACAGATAGGGATGAGAGGGAGAGATGAGAGAGGGAGACGAGATGAGAGAAAGAGAGAGATGAGAGAGAGATGAGAGAGAGATGAGAGATAAGAGAGAGATAAGAGAGAGAGAAAGACAGAGAGTGTCATGCCCTTGGTAGAATCAGACTCTGAGGGAGAAAAGGAACAGCTGACAGGGAGTTGAAGTGTGGCTCTGGAGGTTGTAGAGGAGGCTGGGGAAGGGAAGAGGAGGACCTAGGCCCACCCCCTCTCCATCCAAAGGCATGCAGGGAGGAGAGGATAAGGGAGAGACGTGGTCTCCTTGGGAGGAGAGGGCCTTGATCCTCTTCATGGGCTGCAGCTGTGAGAACTGCATAAGAGTTTGGACCTGCATTCTGGCAAATGCTGGAGACAAAGCGTGTTTTATTTTGGTTTGAGCTTATCTTGGTTGGCGTCCTTCCAACAGACTGTCCATTGTTATCTCCTTGAATTTGGTAAACACTTCTGTTCCATTGTGAAAATTTCATCATTGTAGCTTGTTTGGTTTTTATTTTCACCTCTATCTGCTCATTAAATTCGGACTGTATTGCTTTCTTTTGAAGACTATTTTTGAGTACGTTTTATCTCCAACTGAGAATTATTGAACAGTGGGGCCAAGTTGGAGGCATTAAAGGACATTTATTTACATTTTGGATTTTGTTACGTTTGTGTTACACTCTGGGTCATCACAGAGAGAGAGAGAAAGAGAGAGACGAAATGAGAGAGAGATGAGAGAGAGAGAGACGGCTTTGAATTCTGCTTTCTCCTTGCAGAGATTTGGATTGCTGGCAGATCTGAACTGGCCTTGGGGGAGTGATAGATACCAACAGAGTTCTCCCTGATGTATCTTGGGAAACCCAGGGGAACGGCAGGGCAGGGCTGGGCTGGGCAGAGAAGGGCAGGGCAGAGGAGAGGAGAGAAAGGAGGAGAAAGGGGATGGAAGGTGTCGTGTCCGCAAAAGAAGCCAGGAGTCGGTGACTAAGTTTCAAGCTCTTTATTAAACAGTTGTGAACCGAACCGGCGAAAAGGGAAAAGCCCGCAGCTTTTATCCTTTTCGCTGCGGCGGCCGCGGCCAATGGCAGCGATTCAAGTCTCCCGCTCTTGGAGCGAGCCAATCGCGGGAGACCTCAATCGGGCCAATCAGCACGGCTCGCCTGGCCAATCAGAAATCCCCGCGCTTTAGCCAATCAAAGCGCGGGGATTTCAAGTATTCAAATTAAGGACAGAACACCCCTCCCCTCTTGGTATAGTCCATCACGTTGCGTAGTCACGTAGGTAGGCGGGGCTCCGTCTAGTCCTACTTGACCTGCGCAACTCAGTTGCAAGCTGGATTTCGGCCGGAGCGGTCATGTTTTTGGCTGCTCCCTCTTCTGTGCGAACCGGCTGGATGATCGGGCCGGTTCTTTCTCCGTGGCTCCCACCTGGGCCTTCCGGGTTGGTTGAGCTACGGGTTTCGCCGCTCCCGCTTGGCTTCTCCGAGTCGGTAGAGCTGGCCGGGTGGTTCTTCTCCGGTGGGGGATCGCGATGGCTGCGTTCCGGTAAGTACTGCTGGTTTATTTTTTCTTGCGTTTGTTTATTCGGGTATTCCCTCCCCCCTTGGTTCGTGTTTTGGGGGTTGAGGTCCGTTGCAGTTCGTGACCTGAGCTGGTCTATGTGTCGTTTCCAGGCTCGCCCATCGGTGGTTTGGAGTCGGTACGACCGTGGACCTGTGATTTGAGTGATGACGGCTGGGATCCATAGGGGGTCCCCTGTCAGATTTTTTGCGTACACTAAGTCACCGGGGGCAAAGGTCCGGTATTTTGTACTGGAGTCTGGGGGTCGCTCCGGGTTATATGTTGGGTGTAACCTCTCCACCAGGAACCTCTCGAAGTCGAGGGAAGTAAACTGGGGCCCGTTGTCTGAGACGACGACGTCTGGGAGGCCGTGTGTGGAAAAGAGTTTGCCAAGTTCTTTAATAATGGCCTCCGTGGTAGTGGATTTCATGTCGCTTACCTCCAACCAGTTGGAGTAAGCGTCAACTGTGATCAGAAAGGTATGTCCATTCGTGGGACCGGCAAAGTCTAAATGGATTCTGGACCAGGGTCCCCTTGGTGTTTCCCAGTCCAGGATGGGTGCTGCGGGTGGGCTGGGTCTGGTTTCCTGGCATCGTTGGCATTTGGCTACCCATGCCTCTATCTGTTTGTCCATCCCTGGCCACCAAGCGTAACTCCTGGCCAGGGCTTTAGTTCTGACGATGCCAGGATGCCCTTCGTGCAGCATCTCTAAGACCCTCCCTTGCAACCTGTCCGGGATGACCACCCTGTCACCCCACAAAATACATCCCTTGAGTAGTGAAAGTTCAGTCTGGCGGTTTCTGAATATCTTAACGGATTCGTCACTGTCCCTTTCAGGCCAACCTTTTTCCACCCAATGTAAAATTCGCGCCAGACGCCTGTCCTTGATAGTTTCCCTGGCAATGTCTGACGCTGTAATGGGTAGGTTGGGCAAATTTTCGATGTTAAGGGTGTTTGTTGTTGGTGCTGGGTCAGGATCAGAGTCTGGTAAAGGCGAGCGGCTTAAAGCGTCCGCGTGCGAAATTTTCTTACCTGGCTTGTGTAACAGTTCGTAGCTGTAGGCTGCCAGGAACTCGGACCACCTTGTCATCCGGGGTGATAAAATGTTCGGGGTGGCTCGGTTTCCTGCGAGGATGCCCAGCAACGGCTTGTGATCTGTCACGATGGTAAACGGGCAGCCATAAAGGTATTCGTGGAATCGCTTAACGGCGGCAACTATAGCCAAAGCTTCTTTGTCCAGCTGGCTATAGTTCCGCTCTGGTTTAGTTAGAGTCCTGGAAAAGAAAGCGATGGGTGCTTCTCTTTTGTCGGGGAGAGTATGGCTGAGGACAGCGCCGACGCCGAAAGGTGATGCGTCGCAAGTGACAACCAAGGGCAAGGTTTCGCTGAATTGAATCAGGACGGCATCGGAGGTGAGGAGGTCTTTGGTTTTTTGGAAGGCGGCTTGCTCTCGTCTCCCCCAAGTCCAAGTTGCCGCCTTATCCAGGAGCCTATGCAGAGGCTCCGCCGCCGTAGCCTTTTGGGGTAGGAAAACATTATAAAAATTCAGCAAGCCTAAGAAAGCCTGTAGTTCCGTTTTAGACCTTGGGGTGGGGGCTTCTTTGATGGCTTTCACTTTTTTAATTGTAGGGTGAATGCCATGCCGGTCTAGAAGGTAGCCCAAGAATTCCACTCGCTCTGTGCATAGTTGGCATTTTTCTCGTTTTACTTTGAGTCCCGTTACTTTAAATTTTGTTAAGACCTCCCTGAGTCGGTTTTCTAATTCGGCTTCGTTTGGCGCCGCCACTAATACGTCATCAAAATAGGGCACCACCCCCTTGATGCCCTGCAGTAAACGTTCCATCAGGCTCTGAAAGATGCCTGGTGCCACGCTGACTCCGAATTGGAGCCGGTTACATTTGAATGCCCCCCGATGGGTAACGATGGTCTGGGCTTCCGCTGTTTTTTCGTCGACCGGCAACTGCTGATATGCCTGGGCGAGATCGAGCTTGGCAAAGACCTTGCCCCCTCCCAGTGAGTGCAGTAGGTGTTGCACGATTGGGACGGGGTAGGCGCTTTGTTGCAATGCGCCATTTAGGGTGGCCTTATAGTCCCCGCAAATTCTCACGGACCCGTCTGGCTTGACTGGAGTCACTATAGGGGTCTCCCATCGGGCATGGTCTATCGGCTGCAACACCCCCTGTTTGACGAGCTTGTCGATCTGCTCGTCAATTTTTGGTTTTAGGGCGAATGGTACCCTCCTAGGTTTTAGTCGCTTGGGGGGAACCCTAGGGTCTAGGTCAAATGAGATAAGGGGCCCCTGGTACTTGCCCAGGCTTCCGTCGAAGACCTCCCGGAACTCCTGGGCTAGCCGCTGTTCCCAGCTGTCGTCGATGGCGTGGTTGACTCCTGTCAGCGCGATGTCAAGCGGGGCAAACCATTGTAGGCCCAGCAGGCTTGGGCGGTCGCGATCGACGATTGTGAGTGGGAGTTGTTCGGTGCGGCCTTTGTAAGTTACATTAAAGTTCTTGGTGCCCACTACCGGGACGCGGTTTCCTTGGTAGTCTTTTATAATGATTTTTTGGGCATTAATGTTCCTCTTATGGAGGGTGGGCACTAGCCGTTTTATCTCGTGCCATGCAATCATGGAGAGGTAGGACCCGGAGTCCACCTCCATCTTGCATGGTTGGCCTTCAATATGGACTTCTACGTGTACCTTTCTGGCGCCGTCGGAGATGGCGTGGCCGATGGTTACCGTCTGGTGGGTTTCTTCCTTGCGCCGACTGTCGCCGCCTCTTGAGGGTCGCTGGATTCGGTCCCACCGACCGTCCGATTGGCGATCTCTGGTCCTGGGCGGGGGGCTTTCCTTCTTGCGGTCGTGATGTTCCCATCTGGGCGGGCTGCGGGTCTTCTTTTGGCGGCAAACTCGAGCGATGTGTCCCCGTCTTTCACAATGCCTACAGATAGAGTCAAAAAATCGGCATTCTGATCTGGGGTGGTCGCCGACGCACCCGGCACAGTTGGTCCTCGACCTACGACCTCTTCGGTTCCGCTGGTCGCCGCGACCCGTTTGCACGCGATGTATGTCCTCCTCGTCTTCCGACGTGCTGGACGTAGACTGGAAATCTCCGTAGTGTGCAGTTGATTCGCTTTTAGGGTCGGCCGACCTTGCCGGGTTGTTGTTTCCGCCCTTCGCGTCTGATTTTCGCATGCTGTCAGCGGACGTGCGGGTTGCTTCTGCGGCTGCGGCTGCGGTGAGGGCGTCTGCTAGGCTGATGTCGCCCTTGGCCATAAGCCGGCTCTGGAGTGTAGGGTCCCATAGGCCGAGTACGAATCGGTTTCTTAGGAGGCTGTTCAGACCTTCAAACTCGCAGAGCCCTCCTAGGCGCCGCAACTCGGTGACGAAATCGCTCAGTTTTTCGCCTGGTTTCTGATCTCGGCGGTAAAATTCACTGCGCCGGATCAGGATGGGGACCTCGGGGGCATAATGGCGCCGCAGGATAGGTTCGAGGACGTCCCAGTCCATGGCGGTTGCGTCTGCCGGCTTGGCCAATGCTTTGGCCATCTGGAAGACCTCGGTTCCGCAATGTGTGAGGAAAACGGCGCGTTTTAGCGGGCCCGGGGCGTCCTTCATTCCGGTGCACTCGAGGTACATGCGAAAACGGTCTGAAAACGATTCCCAGTCCTCGGTGGCGGGGTTGAAGGGAGCGGGCGGTGCGATTTTCGCCATCTCTGTGCTGAAACTGGCTCTTGTTGGACACGGGGTTCGGTTCAGGGTCGGGATCCCACCCTCGTCGCCAGTGTCGTGTCCGCAAAAGAAGCCAGGAGTCGGTGACTAAGTTTCAAGCTCTTTATTAAACAGTTGTGAACCGAACCGGCGAAAAGGGAAAAGCCCACGGCTTTTATCCTTTTCGCTGCGGCGGCCGCGGCCAATGGCAGCGATTCAAGTCTCCCGCTCTTGGAGCGAGCCAATCGCGGGAGACCTCAATCGGGCCAATCAGCGCGGCTCGCCTGGCCAATCAGAAATCCCTGCGCTTTAGCCAATCAAAGCGCGGGGATTTCAAGTATTCAAATTAAGGACAGAACAGAAGGAAGGAAGGGGGAGGCAGGCAGGAGGAAGGAAGAAAAGGAATGGGTGGAAGGAAGGAAGAAGAGGAGAAGTAAGGATCAATAGCACTCCAGGGCTACAGTGAGCATCAGCATTTCTGTAACCTTGTCTTCCAAACTCCCAGGGGACAATGCCAAACTCTGGCTGATCCTGGTGGGGAGAACCGGTGGCAGGAAAAGCATGACGGGCAACACCATCCTCGGCCAGAGGGTGTTTGAGTCCATCTTGGCAGCAAAGACCACCCTGAGGTGCCAAAGGGGGCAGGGAAGCTGGCAGGGCACGAAGATCTCGGTGGTTGACACCCCTGCCATATTTGATGCTGACAACTACACGGAGATGGTGCGACGGGACATCCTGGCTTGCATTCAGCTCTCCTGGCCCAGACCCCACTCCCTGATCTTGGTGACCCAAGTGGGATGCTTCACCACCAAAGACGCAGCCACCGCAAAGTGCATCTGGGAGATCTTTGGGTCCGAGTCCTCCAGCCACATGATCATCCTCTTCACCTGTGTGGAGGATTTGGGCGGGAGCCCCCTGGATGAGTACGTCCGAAACTCCAACAACTGGAACCTGTGAGAGCTGATCTGGCAGTGCGGGAACTGCTTCTGCAGCTTCATCAACAAGGCTGCAGGAGCCAAGTGGGAGAGGCAGGTCTCGGAGCTGATGGTGACGGTGCAGAGAACCGTTTTGGAGAACGGTGGGTGATACTACGTCAACTGGCTGTACTTGGAGCCCAACATATGGGACGAGCACGTCCGGATATTCATCAAGCAGAACCACAAGCCACATGAAAGTATTGTAAACCTGCTCTTCCTTCTACTCCAGTTGGTCTTTTGGGTTGACGGATGGGGGTTTGTCTTCCTGAGAAATATCTTAGTCATGGAGATGTGCTGGTTTTTCCGTAAAGTGTTGTAATGATGGCTTCATGTTGCCTCCAAATCCAGAAACGGTGTGATTTTTAAAATTCCCTTTTCTTTGCTTGAAAAATAAACAATTGCAGAGCTGCAGAGCTGGTGTCCTCTCCACTTCTCTTTCTTTGACTCTTGAAATGCATGGGGGGGAGGGAGGAACAGCCGGGAGTCTTCCTTTCCCTTCCTGGGGGCTAGTGAGGGAAGATGGTCCTTTTTGAAGATGCTTTACCATCTCAACGACAGCAGGATCCTGCCCCACATCTCCTTAAGGCCAGCCCGACCTGGAGATCTGGTGTCCTCTCCACTTCTTTCACCTTTGACTGTTGAAATGCCTGGGGGGGGGGGAGGGGCATCTGGGGGTCTTCCACGCCCTTCCTGGGGACCAGTGCAAGACTTGGCTCCTTATCTTTGAAAACCTTACTCCACCTTCTCAAAGGCAACAGGATTTTGCCCCACAACCTTCATGTCCTTGTCTTTGCCCCAGTCCAGCCCAAAAGCATCCCTCTCCCAGGGTCTGTCATGAATCACATTCTCCAACAGAGCACTTTCATGGGCTGTAGAAACTATGCCCCTCCAGCCAGCTCTGATAACCTGGGACACAATCTGGAGAAAGGTATGCGTGGAATGTGCTTCTGTTCATAGCAACCGAACTGCTCCATCAAATCTCTCCCCCCGCTTTCTTATAGCAACTCGAGAGCAAACCATGAATGCTTTTATGAGCGTTGACAGTGGTGAGAATTCAAGCAGCCTTTGTGGTATTCTACCAGTTCAGCCCAGTATCGGTAGCGCCAAAGATCAGTGGAGACTGAACCGGTTCTCTCTGAGGAGCTGCTGGAGCTGCTGTTGGGCCCACCCGTCTGCCCAGGCTCCCATACTGACCTTTATTTCCTGTTTTTGGAGTGCAGCTGCTTTGTGAGGCCCAGCAGATTGCCTCACATCAGTTGCTGAAGTGACAGGGAGAGTGCAGGATTGCAGGAGGCAAGTCAGAAAGCCTCTGCACCTGTGCAAAGTGAGAATTTGGCGTGCGTGCATGTGCAAAGCACACCCACCAAGCCACGCCCACTGAACCGGTGATCAATTTTTTTGAAACCCCTGCACTTTTCTCTTCTTTATCCTCTCAGCTGATTGGTGCTGCAATCCTCAGCTGGTGTGCAAAAATCTGTGCGTGCCCATTAGGTGCACGCACGTTAGGTGTGTGTTGCATGAACATGTGATCACCAAACCGGTAGTGGAACAGGTGGGATCCCATTGCTATAGCACAGGATTGTTCAAAATAGGTCTAGGCCAAACCAACCTTATTTCATTCTTTGACATCGTGACTAAATTAGTACACCAGCAAAATACTGTGGACTTTATACTTCAGTAAGGCATTTGACAAAGTAGACCACTGCTACTTCTTGGGAAGCTAGAAAAAAGTGGGATAGCACCACCACCAGATGGATTTGTATCTGGCTGACAAACTGCACCCAATGTGTCGTCCTTAACTGGTACTACATCTACACGGAGGGAGCTAAGCAGTGGGGTACCACAAGGCTCTGTCTTATGTCCAGGACTCTTCAATATCTTCATAAACAACTTAAATGAGGGAATAGAAGGGGAACATACCAAATTGGGGGATGATACTAAGCTGGTAGAAATAGCCAGCACCCAAGATGATAGGCTCAAGATCCAGATGGATCTCGACAGACTAGAACCCTGGGCCCTATCTAACAAAATGAAATTCAATGTAGAGAAAAGTAAAGTCTTACACTTAGGCAAGAAAAACCCAAAGAACACATATAGACTGGGTGAAATCAGGTTCAGTAGCAGTAACTGTGAGAGGGATCTTGGAGTCTTAGTGGACAACCAGTTAAATATGAGCCAGCAGTGTGTGGTGGCAGTCAAAAAAGCTAATGCAATCCTAAGTTGCATTAACAGAGAGAGACAATCAAGATCAAGGGAGGTACTAATACCACTCTGTAAAGGCTTAGTAAGGCCACACCTAGAGTCCTGCATCCAGTTTTGGTCACCACACTATAAAAAAAGATGTTGAGACTCTAGAAAAAGTACAGAGAAGAGCAACCAGGATGTTTAGGGGACTGGAGGCTGAAACACAAGATGAACGGTTACAGGAACTGGGCCTGGCTAGTTTAGGGAAGAGAAGGACCAGTCATCCAATATTTGAGGGGCTGCCCCAGAGCCGAGGAAGGGGGTCAATCTATTTTCCAAAGCACCTGAAGGCCAGACAAGGAATAATGGATGGAAACTGAACAAGGAGAGATTTAACCTGGAAATAAGGGATAATTTTTTTCTGACAGTAAGAACAATCTACCCACGAAATAGAAGTTGCCTTTGGAAGTTGTGGGAGCTTCATTAGAATTAGAATTATTTTATTGGCCAAGTGTGATTGGACACACAAGGAATTTTGTCTTGGTGCAAATGCTCTCAGTGTACATCAAAAAAAAGATACATTCGTCAAGAGTCAAGAATCCCTGGAAGCTTTCAAGTAGAGACTGGACAGCCCTCTGTCAGAAATAGTATCGGATCTCCTGCTTGGAAGTAGGGTTGGACTAGATGACCTTACAAGGTCCCTTCCAGCTCAGTTCATCTGTTCAATCCACCACAGCCAAACCCAAGGCAGCCTTTGGGCTGCAGGGGAAGACAGATTCCTAAGCCTGTCTTGCCCTCTGGTGGTGAAGAGAGGAACTGCGCCCATTGCCCAATTTGCCCCCACAAGACCTGAAGGACAAAGATACTATTCATAATGGCAAATGAAAAGCCCCCCCAATTTGAGAACCCCAAGAAAGCTTCAGCAGGGCCCACTTTGTGGCTGCTGCCCCTCCCCCCTCCAATATGCCTCCTCCCTCGCTTCCTCTGCTCTTTGCAGCCGGCTTTGCGGGGTGGCAATCAAAATGTCCACCACCAGGATGCCAGAAACCGGTCCGAACCAGCTGAATACCACCTCTATTCCCAGGCTTGCTATGAGTGTATGGGTGAAGTCTCGATCCATGATGGCAAACCTATGCCACTTGTGCTGGCACACGAGCTGCAGGCAAACTTACCTCACTGCGCATGTGTGTGCCTCACAACTGGATTTTGGCTGGTTTGAGGCCTTTTTCGGCCTCCCAAAGGCTTGAGGAAGGCTTCTGCAGGCTTTGCAGGCTGAAAACTAGTCCCGTTTTGTCACTTCCTGTTTTTCCAAAAATACCAGAAGTGATGAAACGGGGCTAGTTTTCGGCCTGCCAAGCCTGCAGAAGCCTTCCTCAAGCCTTTGGGAGGCCAAAAACACCCTCAAACTGGCTGAAAACCAGCTGTGAGGCACAGTGCAGGTAAGGGGGCAGAGGGGTGGGTGGGGGTGGGATTGCGCGTGCATGGGGGGGCATGCATTGCCTTCTGGGTGCTGGCACGCAAGGATGAGCATGCAAGTGTGCGCACAATTTTTGGCACAGGAGCCCAAAAAAGTTAGCCACCACTGGTCTAGATGATCTCAAGATCTCCCCTCCGACTCACCCGTCCTGTTCTGAAATTGAAAGAAGCAGGGAAGGGAGGTGTTTCCCTCCAAGCTGGATTTCGGGGTGGGTGGGTGTGATATGCCAGCCAGCAGAGAGGGCTGCCTCACGAATGGTGCAGAAGGCGCCTCCCCAGTTTGGCATGCCCCCCCAAGGCATTTCATGCCCTCTTCCCTGTGCCCCATTGGAGCTGCCAAGCAAGCCCCACCCCCCCAAGAGGAGCCCATCCTTCATCCACAAAGCCGATCCACATTTGATCCTTCCTCCCCGTTGACCACTCCTAGCAAATCCCTCATTTTGGGGAGGCTGAGGAGCAATCGTTCCATTGTGTTTGAGTTACGACGGTTCACAGAGCAACCATTCAAAATGACAAAAAACCCTCCAAAAAAGTACTTCCAACCCAGTCCGAAGTTATGTGTTGCAGCAGCACCGCAGTCATTTGCCTTTATGGACAACCGCTGAGATGCCGCGACATGACCCCCTCCATATTTCCTCCCTCCCATCCCGCCCCGTCAGGTCTTCGCTGGCCTCCCAGACTCCACTTGCTCCTCTCCACCCCATTTCCGATCTCTTGCTTTCCCTTTTCGAAGATCCCCAGAAGAGTCTGATCCACATGGCGAGAAAGCGCCATTCTTTAACTCAAGACGCTGGTGCCACCGTTTTCCTTTGCTCTCCCGTTCTTCCCACTTCACCGGCATCCGAGTACCCTGTTTCCCTGAAAATAAGCCCTACCCCTAAAAATAAGCCCGAGCATGTTTTTGTGCAAGCCTAATATAAACCCTATAAGGGACATTGTGACTCAGTGGCTAAGACACTGAGCTTGTCAATCAGAAAGATCGGCAGTTTGGCAGTTCGAATCCCTAGTGTTGTGTTACTTGCCCCAGCTTCTGCCAACCTAGCAGTTTGAAAGCACATAAAAATGCAAGTAGAAGTCCTGCTGGCCTGCTGGCCACATGACCATGGAGAAGTTTTCAGACAGTGCTGGCTGTTCAGCTTTGTGACAGAGATGAGCACCACCCCCTAGAGCTGGAAACAACTAGCATGTATGTGGAAGGGGAACCTTTACCATTTACCTTTAATATAAGCCCTAACCCACCCACCCCAAAATAAGCCCTACTTAAAAGCCTGCGCAGCTGGCTAGCCACTCATTCTGTCTGGTTGCTTGCAATGCCATAGCCATGAAGTGGTGGTGGAGCTGCCCCATGCACCAGCTTACCTCAGGGCCCCTGCAGTCAGGCTATCCACACCTCAACACCTGCCTCGCGGCGGCAGCACCAACAGCCATACGCAGCGAGTCCATGTGGCCACCAGCTCACTTCTGCTTGCTTGTGGCTTCCCCACTTCCCTCGACTCACTTCATGGCTGCAGCATCAGCACATCGCATGACCTCCTGCTCCGTTGTGGCCCATGGCTGAGGAGAAGTGGGATGGTGGCTGTGTGGGGTCCTGCTGGATAGGGCCACCAACGCAAGGCGAGGCAGGTTTTGGTGCATGGGTGTCCTCCTGGCTGCAGGGGCCCTGAAGTAAGCCAGTGTGGGACATGTGGGACAGCTCCACCCTCCCTGCCTTGTGGTGGCAGCAGGGTGCCAAGTGGTCTAATGCCCCACCATGAGCAGAAGTGGGCTTTCATTTTTTACATGGGGAAAAAAAATAAGACACCCCCTGAAAATAAGCCCTAGGGCTCATTTTGGGGTCCCAAAGAAAATAACACCTCGTCTTAATTTTCTGGAAATGGGTGAAGTTTGCCCTGTTTCGGCCACAAGGACAGCAGGCTTCCTAGGGACCTGGCTCGCAATGACCTCCTGCTGGCTGTTGGTTGGAACAAGCAACTTCTGGGGTGGGGGGGACAGCCTGTCCAGGAGCTCTGGAGATCTTCAAAAAGGTAAGTGTCATGCCGCTGTCAGTCTGAATCCAAGGAGGAAGACGAAACAGCTGACAGGGACCGGGAGTGTGGCTCCATTGGCTGTGGAGGAAACTGGGGAAGGGCAAAGTCCAGCTGGGCAGAGCAGGGAAGAGGAAGAACAAGGGAGAGGGAGTTCAGAGGAAGACCCAGGCCCACCCCCTCTTCATTCTAGGGCATGCAGGGAGGAATGGAGAAGGGAGCAACGTGGGTTGCGTGGCTTACAGGGGAGAAAAGGGCCCTGATTCCCTTCATTAGCTGCAGCTGGGAAGATTTTAAAAGAGATGCAAGCTGAGTGCGGCGTCTGCTGGGAACAAACGTGAGTTTATCTTGTGTTGACTTTGCTTATCTACATTACTGGTGTCTTCCCAACCTTGTTGAATTACGACCGTTCCTTCACATCTGGAATTTCCTTCTCCTGCCCTGTCGGACTAATTACCTCCTTTTGCCTCGATTGGACTTATTGTGACAGTTTTTGTTGACCACATTTTTGACTTGATTCTCTGTAGCCCAAAGGCTGTTCCTGAGAGTTTTTTCTCCAGCCAGAAGGTAACTTGGACATTGGGGGCAAAGTTGGAGCTAATAAAGGGACTCCTACTGATTATCTGACTGGGTTGCCTTTGTGCCACACCCCTTGTGCCATCACAGTAAGCGATTGAGTAAAAAGGTAAGATCAGAGACGAGGTGGGGAGGAGTCAAGTGGAACCCGGGAAGAATGGGACAACTTTCTGTGGCCAACTCGCTGTAGCCCACTTGCCAGACAACTCACTACAGGACAATTTCACAATTCTATTTCATGATTGAAAATAAATCCATGTTATGTTCATTTTTCCCATTCTGAGTTCATCCTGTCCCTTCTTTTGCACCCTTTCTTTAAATCAGGGGTATCAAACTCAACAGGGCCATGCTGGAAAATGTAAGGGGCTGGCCCGTGTCACTTCAGCCTGATCTACCCAATGCAAAGAGGAAACATTAGGCCAGCGTATGTCAACTCGTAAAGAATTTCTATGCCTTTTGTCAAGTTGCCACAAGTGGGGGTGGGGGTGTGAACCCAGAAGTACATTCCACGCATATTTTACAAAGATTGTAGCTAGGCTTCCGGGTCTTCTGCTCATGAAAATTCTTCATTGGAGAATGTGATTGATGACACCCAGCCTGTGAACCATGCTTCGTTGGAGAATCTGATAACACACCGGGGGGGGGGGCAGAGGTGACCATAAATCATGTGTGTCAGAGTTGGCTTCATTTAGGTTAATGCTGACATGTTGCGCCTAATAAATCTTTTGGGATTCTTTTGAAGCTTGGCTCGAGACATGATTTAATTAGGGCAATCGCTGGAACCTTAACAGTAGCTTCAGCCTGGACACCCCACTCGTCCTGTGAGTGGCGTCAAGCTGGCCACACACCCCAGGTCAACCACAGCCGTGATGCAGCCCTCAATTAAATTGAGTTTGACACCCCTGCTTTAAATGATTCTCTCCCACCGTTTCTTCAATATTACTGTTAACTCTTGTCCCGCGTTGAGTTGGCCACTGTGAACTGTCATGGCCTCAAATCCGGGAAGTTAGCCAAGCAGGCCCAGTGCCTGTGGGCAGCTGGCGGGACAGGATGGGATATGTCAACTCCTAAAAGATTTCTATGGTCTTTTTAAGTTGCCAACAGAAAGGGGAGGGGGGAGCAGTGCAGCAGTTTGGAAACCAAAAGTACATTCCATAGTTTTTAAAGATAGTAGCTAGGGGACTGAAGTTTCTGCGGGGCAAAGATCTAATTGGAGAACATGATTGAGGACTCTTGGCTATGGATGTCTCATTGGAGAATATGATTTATGACATACCCAGAGGGGTGGGGGTGGAGAAACCAGGGTCAAGGCTGACAATGGTGTGTCTTGAGTTCTTACACCCAGGCAGTGCCGGACACGTTCACTCCCAATAAATCCTTTGGAAGTTAAGCTCGAGACTCGTGATTTCTTTGGGGGTAACTGCCAGAATCCTGACACAATGGGGACCCCACTTGCCTTGGGTGGGGGGACTCGGGTGTTGTGTTCTAGCACTAGCCAACCCCCCCCACCATGGTCTTCCCCACCCTGAGATTTCTGATGCGGTGGCAGTGACCTATTTTTTTTTACACAACTGTCGAGCGACGTCTGCCAGCTTTGAACCCGAGCGGCAAAATGCTCCATCGGCCCAATCCACCAAAAAGCAACAAATGGAAGGCAAAACATTTTATTCAATGGAGAAAGAGGCTCCAGCTGCTGGGAGGAGGAGGCAGTAAGGTGCAATGTCACCCAAGCACAACCATTTGCAACCAGTGCCCTGCGTGGGGAAGGGGGGGCGGAGACCCCTTGATATCCACAAAGCAGGCCAAGCCTCCACCCTGGTACTTTGCCACCTCCGTGGAAAGAGGGGGAGGGGAATGCACGCCAAAATCATCCAGGAGTCTGTCATCGCTACAGTGAGAGGCTGTGCAAAGGTTTTCAAGGAGGGACCATCCTGGGAGGCGTGGGAGAGCAGGGGCAAGGCCTCAAGAGAGTTGAACAGGAAATGAAGAAACACTCCTCCCCCACAAAAAAAATATCTTTTCACTTGCCATTGCTGTGAAATTTTCCTTTCCGAACGAAAACAGACACAATTCAGGATTGAGCCACAGGTCCCGCTTGCTCTCGGAGCACAGACCAAGTTGGGGGCCACGACAGTCCCCCAACTGCTTGTTGAACTGGTTCCGGTGGCCCCCAGTGGCATCCTTTGGGGGGGGCTCTATTTGGGTGGGGGGGCAGGAGGGGACTACTCCCCGGATGAGACTCCTCTCCCTGTCCACAAATGTTAGGACTCTGAGAGGCAGCCCGGAGGTGCATTGCGCTTACCAGTCATCACTGTTGGAAGATTTCCTGGGGTATTGGGGGTGGGTGGGTAGGATTAATTTCCTCCTGATAAAATTTGGCAGGGTGAAGATGGGGTTTCTCCCCCTCCCAAGGGGACACCTGACGACAGCTGCCCCCCAAACTCAGAAAAACCTGTTCTTGGTCCGTCCTGGTAATCCAGAGGCTGTCTGCCTCCTCTCAGAAGGTGAGGTCACTCAAGGCATGGGGAGGGGGCTTTGCTTTCTCTTGCCCCCCCACCCCCAGCCAGGAAGGAGGGGAGAGAGAGATACACTCCCGGCTCAGTCCTCACAAATACAGCAAGAACAGCTGCGCTAAATTTAACGGGGCTGATCTGCAGTGGTTTGGCCCCTATACTGAATGCCTTAATAGGGCATGCCCCCCTCCCTGAGTGGGAAGGGGGAGCATGCACTGAGTGGGGAGTGTGATTTATTTTATTTTATTCCATTTCTATGGCAGTGCAACCATAGGGGGGCTTTAGGTGGTCACCAAGAGAGGGAGGGCGCCGGTCTCCTGGTGCAGAAATTGAGGGGATTCCTGGGTGAGCCAGGGATGAGGGCGAAGGGGAGACCATGACATGGGGACCCCAACATCTGAGGCCTCGGGTGGGAGAAAGGGGCCCCGGATTCTGTGGTGCCACAATTTCTTGCAGGGGTGGTAATTTTACGGCAATCGTTATGGTCCCGCAGCTAGGACTGAGGCCAAACTGGCCGAAATTCAGGTTTTGGGGGGGAGGGCAACTGAGCAAGGGGGACCTCAGTATCGCTTGACTCCCCCCCAACTCCACCCTGAAGCGGCCACTGGAACAACTCCGAACAGCCAAAAAAAATTTCAGGCGCATGACCTCATGTCCTGGGCCCAAACACATACATGGTGCTCAAACGTTCCCTCTGGGGGAAAAATCAGTGGGGAAACTTGGCAGTGTGTGGGGCAGAAATTCTGCAAGGCGATTTGCTCTGTGGGGCTACAGGAATGGGAGGGGGGCTGGGCATGCAGGAGGGAGGGAAGAAGGAAGATAAAATGAGAGAGGGTGGAACGAAGGAAGATGAGAGAGAGAGAAGGAAAGGGGTGGGAGGGAAGAGGCTGGAAGGAAGGATAAGGGGAAGATAAAATGGAACGAAGGAAGAGAGGGAAGGGAGGGGGAGGGAAGGAAGGAAGGAAGGAAAGAAGAAAGTGGGAAGGAAGGAAAAAGGAGGGAGAATGGAATGAAGGAAGAAGAGTATGAGGGAAGAGGGATGGGGAGGGAGGAAAAAGGGGAGGGAGGAAGCAAGGTGAGAAAGAAGGAAAAGTGGAAGGAAGGAAACAGAAAAGGGAGGGAGGGAAGCAAGGAAAAGAGAAAAAGAAAACAAAGAAAGGAAGAGAAGAAAGCAAGAGAGGGAGAGCAAGCCAGTGAGCAAGAAAGGAATGGAAAAAGAGAAACAAAGGAAAGAAGGAGGGAAGCAAAAGAGAAAGAAGGAAGGAAGGGAGGGAGGGAGGGAGGGAGGGAGGAAGGAAAACAAAAGAGAAGGAAAGAGACAGAGTGAGGGAAGGAAAAGAGAGCCCAGCCAGCCGTTGTCCTGCACCCCCCCCCCACGCCGAGACCCCCTTCTAACCCCTCCACTCGGAGACCTTCATATATTGCAGTCGCATGCACCCCAGACAGACCCCCTTGAGGCAAGGCAGTGACTCCGCCATTGTTCAACAGGTCCAGGTCAACCAGGAGTGCTTGAAAAAGCCTCTAAAACAGGCCGAATGTGGTAACAGTCAACAGGAACAACAAAAATGTTGTGGAGCAGCGGGGACGTGCTGAGGCCCAGCAACGAGAACCGAGGCCTGGCTGGACAGCGATGGGAAGCAGAGCAGGGAGGGGGTCTTCTCCACAGAAGGGGTCACTGGAAACACAGCCCCTCCAAATTGGGAGTTTCCCTCCCCGGTCTCCATGGACGCTGATCTTCCAAGGGACCTCTTTGCTGGATCAACCTCAGTGATGGTACCATACTGCCGCGCCAAGTAGGGAGCACTGAGGAACTTTCCGTCAGGTGGGTTCCTCCATTCTGCGGTGGAGACGCATGATCCTTGCTTCACGCCGCACCGCCTCGGGTTCAACCCCACCAGGAACAGCTTCCAAGGAGGCTCGCCACTGCAAACTCAGAGACGGCTGATCCAACGGCTATCCCGAGCCTCCTATTTCCACCCACCCTCCGGTCCGGGACTCTTTGGCACAGCTCTGACCCTGCTACCCTCTCAGTGTGATTGAACTCCAGTCGGCGTTCTGCGGATTTGGAAGGAACGGTTTTTCCCATCAGAAAGGGACAAAAAACAGAATGCAACATGTGGAGGGGGGAGGGGGACTCGATCCAGAACCCAGCGGGGAGATAAATGGATAAAAAAAAAAGGAAAATACAAAAATGCAGAAAAATGGAAAGAACCCTGTGTGTTGTAGTTTTGTGTTAGTTCATGCTCCCAATACAGTACATGGAAAGGGACTTGATGGAGAACGTCAAGAGGTCATTTCCAGTATGTTCCGCAAGTGATCTGGGATGGGGGAGGGGGCTGTATTTTCCTCTCGTCCACCTGCTCTTGGCCCTGTCTCAAGCCCTCTGCCCCACCACCACTCTGATCGCTCAACCGCTGCAGGACACCCTCTTGGTCCTGTCCTCAGCTGAGGCTCTCCCGCTCGCGGTGGCTCCGACGATGTGCTGCCACATTGCCTTTCTGCGAAAAGGTCTTCCCGCACATCAGGCACTGGAAGTGGGGGTCCCCCCTGCGAAGCCTTGTCTTCGGGGCTTTGGGGATCTCCTCCTTGGCTTGCTGGGTCCTTGGCAAGCTGGTGTGCCCACTTTGGCCCCCCAAAGGTTTCCCGGAACTCTGGCGGGCAATGGTGGCACGGGTTTGCAGGGGCTTCTCTTGTTGCTTGACCCGAAGGTGGTGGCGCGTAAAATCCTCCTCGACCTCCTCAGCGACGCACCCCGTTTGGTCTCCCGGGCTGTCCTGCCACTGCTTCTGCTGTTCCTGCTGCAGCTTGCAGTCTCTTTTCTGGTGAGCGGCAAGCAGCCGTTCTTCCCGGAAGTGCTTCCTGCAGGCAGGGCAGGTGAACGGGTGGCGGGCCAGGCTGCCATGCACCCGCTGGTGGGTGATCAGGTTCTGCTTGAGGCTGAAGCACTTCCCGCAGATGCTGCAGCTGAAGGGCTTCTCCCCAGTGTGGATGCGCTGGTGGATGATGAGGTTGTGTTTGAGGCTGAAACCCCGGCCGCACTCGGGACACATGAAGGCCCGCTCGCCGGCATGCTGCTGCTTCTGGTGGCGCAGCAGGCCTAGTGGCTGGCTGAAGCTCTTGCCACACATGGCGCATTTGTGCTCCTCTTCCTCCACCTGGCTGTGGATGACCAACCCATTCTCGTCTCCCGAGCTCTCCTCCCACACCGGCAAAGGGAATGGCTTCTCCCCTGGAGGCGATGCCTGGTGGGTGCGGCCATCCACCGGATCTTGGTCCGTCCCGTCCATAGGGACACCGCTTTCTGTGGAGAAAACAAAAGAAGAGAGCGTCAAAGAGAGGCTGGCAAGAGATACGCCAAGACCCCAATTGATGCCAAGCCGTTTGTTTGCCGCCCGTGTCAAGGGGGCTTGTGCAAAAAATAAAAACCATAAAACCACTCTACACCACAGGTGGTATTCAGCCGTTTTGGACCAGTTCCGGCATACTGGTAGCAGAAATTTGGACTAGTTTGGAGAACCAGCAAATTCCACTTCTGGCTGGCCCTGGCCCCCCACCCCATTTCCTGTCCTATATCCCATTGATTTTTAGCTCAGCTGATTTGTGTGGCAGAGTGGATTGCTGCACCTCAACTGAGCTAAAAGACAGCTCACCTCACTGAGGGCGATCTCTGAGTGCTGCTCTCACGCAAAGTGCCTCAGCTGAGTTAAAAAACAGCTCACCTCACCGAGGGGGATGTTTGAGTGATGCGTGTGCATGAAGTGCGTCAGCTGAACTAAAAAATAGCTCACCTCACCAAGGGCAATTTTCAAGTGCTGCGCATGTGCAAAGTGACTCAGCTGAGCTAAAAAAACAGCTCACCTCACTGAGGTCGATCTTCGAGTGTTGCAAAGTGCACAGAACCAGTAGCACGCAATTTGGAATCACATCACTGCTCTACATGATAATAATTTCTTAAGGTCGGGATGTACCACCGTGGCAACTTTTAAGACATGGGGACTTGAACGTCCAGCTTCGCGAGCTGGCGAATTCTGGGAGCTGAAGTGCAGTCTTAGAGTTGCCAAGGTTGGACATCCATGCTCTACAAGTGGGACCTGGTTCACATTGCTATTCGTCTATATTTAATTCTTACTAATTTTAATTTTGTTATCTCCCTCTCTCTCTCATATCTATTATCTGTCTCTCTCTATCCATCTACCCATCTCTATCTATCATCTATCTGCTAATCTCTCTCATCTCTATTATCTGTCTATGTTAGGAATATGTCCACCAATTAGTTGGGTTGGCAATATATAAACCAATAATGTATGTTTGTAGCTTTAAGACAAAATCACTGTATTGATTTATACTATATTCCAATTGGTTGATTATATTGCAAATTACCATAAGAGGGAGCTAGAGATCATAGCTTGCTCTGACATTCTGTCTCTCTGACATTCTGTTGCTATCTAAGGTTCTCTGTTGTATTTATGCTGTGCTTATACTTTGATATTTTTGTTTACTGGAAATGACAAAGGGAACCGGTAAGAAGACTTTGTAATTGGATATTATTTGGACTGTAAAATGTATATGACCTGGACTGTTTATTGGACTGTGCTATTTCTTAAAGTAAACTTTAACTCAATTTAGTGTGTGTGTGGCTGAATAATTATTCATAACTACTCTCAAACGTTTCCATGTGCATATCCTTGTTACTCAAGGGTTATTGTGTACATATCATAACAGCCTATCTCTATTATATGTCTATATCTATATCTCTTATCGATTTATTCTGTCTCTCTCCCACCCTCTCGACCATCTATTTCTATCTGCGAATCTCTGTCCTATCTCTATTTTCTCTTTCATATCTATTTTCTCTCTCCTTCCATCCATCCCTTTCTTTTATCTGCTAATCTCTCATATCTATTATTTCTCTATATCTATTTTCTTTCCCCATCCATTATCTATCTATCTATCTATCTATCTATCTATCTATCTATCTATCTATCTATCCTCTTATATTATCTGTCTCTTTCCATCCATCCATCCATTCCCATCTTCTGTCTGCTAATCTCTTTCGTATCCCAGTGACCCAGAAACACTGGGATTGTCATAAATACGAGTCAGCTGCCAAGCCTCTGAATTTCGATCCCGTAACCATAGGGACGCTGCGACAGTCATAAGCATGAAAGAGTCCCCCCCCCCCCGGGCTGTTGTAACTTGGAACGGTCACTGTAAGTCACGGACTAGCTAAAATCTCTAAGGTAGGGGTCTCCAACCTTGGCTACTTTAAGACTTGTGGACTTCAACTCCCATAATTCCCCAGCCAGCAAAGAGGGAGGGGGGAAATGGGACAAAATTCACTTAATGACGGTTGGCTTGTCTGAAATTTTGGGCTCCATTGTGGTCCTAAGTTGAGGACTACCTGAATTTCATTTCATGATATTATTTCATTTTTAATTTTATTAATTTTATGTCTTTTTAAATTTTATTTATTTTATATGGTATGTTATATTTTAGTTTAGTTTATATTTTACATATTTTTTACATTTTTTTCTATTTTACTTCATTTTGCCTTCTTTTACATTATTTTCTTTGACTTTATTTACCTTATTTTGTTATATTTTACCTTGACTTTATTGACTTTATTTTATTCTTTTATACAATTTTATATTATATAAAGTAAAATAAAACAAACCAAAAAAATTATTTGTTGTTTTGTTACTTTATTACTTTGTTATTTTACTTTACTTTATTTTATTTTACTTTATTATTTATTTCATTTTTATTTTATTTTATATTATGTTAATTTTAGTGTATATTTTATTTTACATTTTATTTTCTGTTTTACTTCATTTTGCCTTATTTTACTTTATTTTATTTTATTTACTTTGTTTTGTTGTTTGGTTTTATTTTATTTTTTTACTTGATTTTTTTATTGTTTTATTTTATTTTACCTTATTTTATTTGACTTTATTTTATTCTTGTTATTTTATTTTAGGTTAATTTTTATTATCTTGTTATTTTACTTGATTTTATTTACTCTGTTATTTTGTGTTATTTTACTTGATTTGATATTATTTTAAGTTACTTTAGGTTACTTTTACTATTTAATTTTACTTTATTTCATTTAATTAATTTAATGTTATGTTATTTGACTTTATTAATTCTTCCTCAGCAAACCTGACTGGGGGAATTATGGGAGTTGAAATCCCACAAGTCTCAAAATGCCCAACCTCGGACACTCCTTCTCTACTGATAATCCTTGACTTACCAGTGTTTTCTTAGCAACCGTTCCAACTTACAATGGCTTGGGGGGAGAAACCAAGGACAATTTCTCACACTTACGACCATCGCAGCCTCCCCGCAATTCAGACGCAGCCCCTCAAATATTGGAAGACCACTATCATGTCTCCCTTGGTCTTTCTCTTGACTAGCCAAGCCCAGTTCCTGCAACCGTTCATTGTATGTTTCAGCCTCCAGTCCCCTAATCATCCTGGTTGCTCTTCTCTGTACTTTTTCTAGAATCTCAACATTTTTTTTATGTGTTTTAAATAATAAAATAGAATATAAAATATAAAATAGAATTGAATCGAACACAGAATGGAATATAAAATAAAATGGTATAGAATATAAAATAGAATATAAAATGCAATAGAATATAAAATAGAATGGAATATAGAATTGAATATAGAATAAAATATAAAATGGAATATGTTGAGGTAATTCCCCGTTAGGAGAATGAGCGCATACAGGGAGACGTATTGAGAGTAGTGTTTGAATAATACACACACAGCACACAGATACACTGTACAGTAAATGTAGGTTTTTTACTTTCAGTAAAGGTTTAAGCAAAGTTCAAAATAGGCAGTCATTCACAGGTAAGATCAATCAGTTTTCATCCAGGGATAATCCAATAACAAATTCCAGTGTCAAAAACAGTTCAGTATCAGAATATCAGTCAATAAGGAGGAACGGCAATATTCTCCAACAGAAAGAAACAGAGACTGACTCACACTCTCTTCTGAGACTAAGACTAAAACAACACAGGTTTCTGGCTCCATCTTGTGGCCGTTTGAGAAACCACACCCAATTACACTTTTGCATTTTCTTAAAGATACAGTATTAAAATGTTTATCCTGGTTTATATATTTTCAACCCAAATAGCTGTTAGGTTACTTACATTCCTAACAGAACAGAATATAATATAGAATGGAATGGAATGGAATGGAATAGAATAGAATAGAATGTAAAATAGAATATAGAATATAAATAATAGAATAGAATATAAATAATAGAAAATAGAATGGAATAGAATAGAATAGAAAATAATAGAATAGAAAATAGAGTACAAAATAAAATAGAATGTAAAATAGAATACAAAATAGAATGGAATTTTGAATAGAATAAAATAGAAAATAGAATAGAAAATAAAAAAAATAATATAGAATATAAAATAGAACGAAACATAGCATAGAATATAAAATGGAACAGAACATAAAAGAGAACATAGAACAGAAATCATAGAACAGAAATCATATAGAATGGAATAGAATACAAAATAGAATATAGAATGGAATAAAATGTAAAATAGTGTACAAAATAGAATAGAATATATACAGGATATAAAAAAATAGAACAGAACAGAAGTGAGAGTCTGGTGTTCTGGGAAAGGCTCTGGCAGCCCCTGAATTCGCGCAGGCCCTGTTTGGACACCCTGGGCACTCAGTGAGTCGGGTGGTTTTACCTCACAGACATTTCTTCACCCAACTAGGTAATGCCATCAGCGCTAGAAGGCAGCGGGAGTCGGGGTGACCTAGTTGGGTCATGAAATATCTCCAAGGAAACAGCCCAGCTCAGAGAGCCTCAAGGATCCCACAGCCCTTCCTCCTTCTCCTCGCGCTGATGGCGCAACCTAGTTGGGTTGTGAGATGTCTTGCACAAAACCACCAAGCTGAGAGCACCAAGGACCCCACAGTCCTTCCTCCTCCTCGCACTGATCACGAAACCTAGCTGGATCATGAGACATGTGCATGGAAACAACCAAGCTCAGAGCACACCAAGGAGTTTCGCACACCTTCCTCCTCCTAGCACTGATGATGTAGCCTAGTTGGGCCACGAGATGTCTGCATGAAAACAATCAAGCTGAGAGAGCACCAAGGACTTTCGCACACCTTCCTCCTCCAAGCACTGATGATGTAACCTAGCTGGGGCACAAGACGTCTGCAAGAAAACCACCAGGCTGAGACAGCACCAAGGACACACTGTCCTTCCTCCTCCTCCTAGAACTGATGACATAACCTAACCAGCTCACAAGAAACTCACGAAAACTATCAAAGCCATTTGTTTTTCCGGGTGCGCCTCATAATATTCCAATGTGTCCAGGATTACCCAAAAGGCATTTGATAATATGAACTGGAGATTTATGTTATTACTATTGGAACAGATGGGCTTTGCTAGAAAATTTATTCAAGCAATAGAAGCCGTATATTATAAGCAAACGGCAAAAGTAATGATAGATGGAGAATTCACAGACTCTATCAATATTAAAAAAGGTACAAGACAAGGATGCCCATTATCTCCTTTGTTATTTGTATTGACCTTGGAAGTCTTAAATAGAAATATTAGAGAGGATATAAACATAAAAGGAATGAAAGTCAAAAAGGAGGAATTCAAATTGCAAGCCTTTGCGGATGACTTGGTCTTTATTTTGGAAGACCCTTTAGAGACAGCTTTAAAACTATTGGAAAAGATAGAGATGTATGGTGAGATGGCTGGTTTAAAAATAAATAAAGACAAAACAAAGATTCTGACAAATAACATGTTATTAAGACAAAGAGAAGAGCTGGCAGATTGATTGAAAATTCAAGTTACGAACAAAGTTAAATATTTGGGGATATATCTGATGTCAAGATGTACTACACTGAAAGAGAATAACTATATTAAACTTAAACAGCAGATAGCATCCGACCTGAAAAAATGGGAAAACCTACAATTGTCATTGATAGGTAGAATTTCAACAATTAAGATGAATATTTTACCCAGAATTTTGTATTTGTTCCAAACAATACCAATTAGGTTAAGTAAGGATTACTTTGAAGAATTAAATAAAATTGTGTTGAAGTATATATGGCAAGGCAAGAAAGCGAGAATAAAATTAAAACTTTTACAGGATGCTAGAATTAGAGGAGGATTTGGCCTTCCTAATTGGGAGTTGTATTATCAAGCTGCAAACTTAATGTGGGTTAAAGAATGGATAACGTTAAGAAAGACTGGATTGTTGGCATTAGAAGGTCATGATTTATTATTGGGTTGGCATGCTTTTTTATGGTATAAGGGAACTAAATCACAGGGTTATTTTAGAAGGCATTATATCCGGGAATCGTTATGGTTGAATTGGGAGAAAATTAAGAAACAATGTTATTTGAAAATTCCAGTTTGGTTATGAACTATTGAAGCTTTTTCGTATCCTATAACTTATAAGAAGGAACAAACAGTTAGATATGGGGAAATATTGGATGAAAAGGGTGAGCTTAAAATGATGCAAAATTAAGAAGAACAAGGTATAAAGATGAATTGGTTTTCATATGCGCAAATACATGCAAGGTATCTTAAAGATTCTAAAATAGAAGGATTTTATGATAAATTGACTGATTTAGATAGGATTTTGACAGGTACTGATGAAAAAGTGATTAAAAAACTATATACCGTATATACTCGAGTATAAGTCGAGTTTTTCAGCCCATTTTTTGTGCTGAAAAAACCGCCCTCGACTTATACTCGAGTCAGATTCCCCTCTGAAAAAAAAATGGTGTGGAGCTCCGAAGCTGGGCAGCCGCTTCCCTGCTTCCGTGTTTCCTTTGCAACTTTTAAGCATGGGAGGGGGAGGCTTTTCTGAGCTTTAGGCTGAGAAAGCAACGCAAGTGGAGGTCGCTCCACTCAGTTTCATTTCCTCAGCTCCAGCTGCTTTCAGTCCACTCGGGAGGAGGGGGAGGAGGGGGGGGGAGAGAGAGAGAGATATCATAAGAACGGCTCTTGGTTTTTTCTTGCAAGGGAGAGAGTGACTCCTGCCTACCACTGTCATCATCATCATCTTTTGGGTTAGTGAATCAATCAAACCTTTCATGATAGTGAGATCGTTTCCCAAATTTCCCTTAAATCAGGGAAGAAATCAGAAACAAACCTTTGGGCTGAGAATAAGCTTGTTCCTATGATGCCATTTTTGTTCACTTCAGTGTGAAAAGTGTGAAAAAACACACTTCTTTTTCTTCATCTTCTTGTTCCCTATTTACTGGTCTCTTTCAAAGAGGAAATTGTGAACATCAAACTTATTCTCAACTGTCCTAGTGAAAGTTTTTATTGGCATCTATTTTTATTTTTGAAATTTACCAGTAGCTGCTGCATTTCCCACCCTCGACTTATACTCGAGTCAATAAGTTTTCCCAGTTTTTTGTGGTAAAATTGGGTGCCTCGACTTATATTCGGGTCGACTTATACTCGAGTATATACGGTAGTTATTTGTTGGAAATTAAATTAGAGGAAGAACAAGTTAAAGAAACAATGATTGCTTGGGGAAAGAATTTTGGATATGGGATTGATTTAGAGAAATGGCAAAAATTGTGGTCACAAAATTATAAAATGACAATGTCAATAGCATATAAAGAAAATTTGTATAAGATGTTTTACAGGTGGCACTTTCCCCCGACAAGAATAGCAAGAATGTTCAAGAATAAATCTGAAAAGTGCTGGAAATGTCATCAGATACCTGGCTCATATTGCCATATGTGGTGGACTTGTGAGGAGGCCAGGAAATACTGGACTAGAATTCACATATGGCTGGAAAAAATGACAAAGAAACACATAGATTTGAAACCAGATATTTTTTTATTGGGAATCGTACCTGATATATATAATAAAAACTTAAAGTATTTGATTGTAAATGTATTAACAGCGGCGAGGATTGTATTTGCTAAACATTGGAAGAGTGAGAAAATACCATTAGAGGAAGAAATTATTAAGAAAATATTGGAATGTGCTGAAATGAGTAGATTGACATTTGAAATTAGAGAACAAGAAGATAAACAATTTTATGAAGTTTGGGAATTTTTTTTATCAATGGTTAGATAATACAATATAATAATAGAATATTTAGAAATTTAGGAAATAAGGAATATATAATTTTTCTTGGTTTTGATAATTTTTTAGAATATTTTATTAAGATAGATTTGGTATGATTCTATGATTTGTTATAAAATAATTCAACTTAATTATAGTTATCTCGCTTAAGTATGAATTAGTAAAATTATAGTCAAATGATTGTTCAGTAATGATATTAGGATATTTTACTGATGATAATGTGAGTTATTATGTAATATAATTATTTTGATGACTATGAAATGGATGCACAAAAGGGAGTGGTAAACCAACCGATACACTGTAAATTTATGAAGAATGATATATATATATATATATTAATGTTATGTTTTATGTCTTATATGTTTTTTGTTTGTCGTTAAAATCAATAAAACTTTTATCAAAAAAAAAAAGAAAAAAAGATGTCTGCACGAAAACAACCAAGCTCAGAGAGTAACAAGGATCCTATTTGGGTCGCAAAATGTCTGCAAGGAAGCTCCCCCCTCAAAAAAGCTCCGAGGACCCCAACCATTCAACCCCGAGCTGCCATTGGACTCTCTTCCAACGCTCCGTTGTTTTGACGAATTTTAGCACTTTGTGGGGGCAAATTTGAATTAATTGGCATTTCTCCCAGGGACCCCCCACCCGGGGTGAAGAAGCCACAAGGAGGCTGTTTGGGGGGCGGAGAGAAACTGGTAATTAACACTTTGGAAGGAAAGGAGGCCACCCAGCTGGGTGAGCCACAGACCTGTCCCGTCATATCTCCTTACTTGGGGGGGGGTTGGACTAGATGACCTCCAAGGTCCCTTCCAACACTCGCTGTTATTCTGGGATGTTATTTTATGTTACCTCGTTATGATACTTTGATTGACCTTATTTTAATATTATTTGACGTTCATTGACCTTCATCTTCTTTTATTCGACGCCATTTTGACTGACAGGCCCGACGTGCGCGACCGTAGTTATAAAGAGGAGCCGGTGGAAAGTGGCACATTTTCTGGATCGCGAAGGCCCACAAAGAATCCCAATTGGGGGAAGAACCTGGCACCCCTCTCCTGGATCTCAGAGGCCCCCTAAAGGAACCCAATTTGGGGAAGAATATGGCATCCCTCTTCTGGATCACACAGGCCCCCTAAAGGATCCCACTTGTGTGGAAGAATGTGGCAGCCATTTTCTAGATCACACAGCCCCCCCCAAACGATCCCAATTTGGGGGAAAAACATGACACTTGTTTTCTGGATCGTACAGGCCCCTAAAGGATTCAAATTGGGGAAAGAACCTTGCACACCCCCTCTCCTGGATTGAACAACCCCCCCCCCAAAGGATCCCAATTAGGGGAAGAACGTGGCAGTCATTTTCTGGATCACACAGGCCCCTAAAGGAACAAAATCTGGGGGAGAGGGTGGCATGTTTTCAGGATTACACAGGCCCTCAAAGGATCCCAATTTAGGAAAGAACCTGGCACCCCTTTTCTGGATCTCACAGCCCGCCCAAAGGATCCAAATTTGGAGAAGAGCGTTGCAACCCTTCTCCTGGATCACACAGGCCCCCTAAAGGATCCCACTTGGAGAAAGGACCTGGCACCCCTATCCTGGATCCCAATTGGGGGAGAATGTGGCAGCCATTTTCTAGATCACACAGCCCCCCCTCAAATGATTCCAAGTGTCATGAAGGAAAACATGACACTCATTTTCTGGATCGTACAGGTTCCTAAAGGATCCCAATTCTGGGAAAAACATGGCACATTTTCTGGATCACACAGGATCTCCAAAGGATCCCACTTGCAGGAAGAACATGGCACCCCTCTCCTGGATCACACAACTCCCCCCCCAAAGGATCCTAATTTAGGGAAGAACATGGCAGCAATTTTCTGGATTGCACAGGCCCCTAAAGGATCTGAATTCGGGGGAGAGCATGGCACGTTTTCCGGATCACACAGGCTCCCAAAGAATCCCAATTTAGAAAAGAGTCTGGCACCCCTGTCCTGGATCACAGAGCCCCCCTTAAGGATCCCACTTGACAAGAATTAGAAAAATATGCAGCAGTAGCAGGATTAAAAATTAATAAAGATAAAATGAAAATAATAACCAAAAATTTGATAGAAAGTCAGAATAACTGGAAAGGAAATTGGGACTACAAAGTGTTAAAAAACTTAAATACCTAGGAATTTGGTTAACAGGAAGATGCTCTTCCGTAAAAGAGGATAATTACATGAAACTACTTTTACAGATAAAGATTTGAACAACTGGGAAAAATTACAATTATCACTGTTAGGCTGAATAGCAGCTATAAAAATGAATATACTACCGAAAATATTATATTATTTATAAACAATACCTATAAAATTGGACAAGAAATTTTTTCAGGAATTAGGTAAGACAGTTATGAAATTTATATGCATGGGGAAAAAAGCACGAATAAAACTGAAGACGTTACAAGATAGTAGAACCAGAGGCGGACTTGGACTCCCAAAATGGGAAACATATTACCAAGCAGCAATTTTACTATGGGTTAAAGAGTGGATAAATTTAAAAAATAAAAGAATCTTGGCAATAGAAGGTCATGACCTCCAAATTGGGTGGCATGCCTTCCTATGGGATAAAAAGAATAAGATTCACTCCTATTTTCATACACATTTGATAAGGGACTCATTATTACAAATGTGGGAGAAAGTAAAGAAAAAGCATTATCTGAAAAGACTAAATTGGATTTCACCTATGGAGGCTATATTATATCCAAATATGGGGGATAGTAAAAAAAATGATTAGATATGAAGAATTATTAGATGAACAGGGGGAATTAAAAACAGTGGAGAAATTAAAACAAGGTATAATATTGGACTGGTGGGTATACTTGCAAATTCAAACCAAATTTAAGAAAGATATAAAGGAACAAGGGATATATAAGGATCTACAAAAATTAGATCAAATTTTGACAGGCAAAGACATAAAATTTATAACATGAATGTATAATTATTTATTGGAGGTGGAACTAGAGGAAGAAATTGTCAAGGGATCAATGATCACCTGGGCAAAAAATGTAGACCATAATATAAATTTGGATCAGTGGGAAAAGATTTGGACCCAGAACTGGAAGCTGACTTTGTTGACGGCATTTAAGGAAAAACAATACAAAATGTTTTGTAGATGGCACCTAGTGCTGGCAAGACTGGCGAAAATGTATCCAAATATGAAACTGGAATGCTGGAAGTGCAAACAAAAAAAAAGAAACATTTTTCCATATGTGGTGGCAATGTATAGAAGTTAAAAATATTGGAAGAAGGTACAGAGATGGCTCTTGGAGATTACAAATTATTGACTGAAATTGGAACCAGAAACGTGTCTATTAGGTATGATTAAAGGGAACTTGAGCAAAGATAAAAGGTACCTTATTGTACACATCTTAACGGCAGCAAGAATCACCTTTGCACAAAACTGTAAGAGCAACAAAATACCACCAGATGAAGCTTTAATTCAAAAAATAATGGACTGTGCAGAGCTAGACAAATTCACTATGGAATTAAAAGGATGATCGAGAATATTATGCGATATGGGATAGGTGGTATGAATGGGTGAATAAAGATAGAAATTGATGTATAGTTACAAAACGAGAAATATGTATATACAATGACACAAACACTGTTAATGGAAATGAGTTTTGTATTTTTGGGTTTAAAGAATAAAAATTATTTTTTTTAAAAAAGGATCCCGCTTGGGGGAAGAATGTGGCTAGATCATACAACCCTCCTAAAGGATCGCAATTTGGGGAAAGAACCTGGCACCCCTCTCCTGGATCATACAACTCCCCCAAAGACCCCAATTCGAGGAAGAACATGGCAGCCATTTCCTGGATCGCACAGGCCCAGGAAGGATCTGAATTCAGGGGAGAGTGTGGAATGTTTTCTGGATCACACAAGCCCCCAAAGGATTCCAATTCGGGGAAGTATATGCCATCCCTCTCCTGGATCTCACAGGCCCCTAAAGGATCCAAATTTTGGGAAAGAACCTGGCACCCATTTTCTGGATTGTACAGGGCCTCAAAGGATCCCACTTGGGGAAAGAAACTGGCCTGGATCTCACAGGCCCCTAAAGGATCTGAATTCGGGGGAGAGCGTGGATCACACAGCCCCCCCAAGGATCCCAATTTAGAACCTGGCACCGCTCTCCTGGATCACACGGTCCCCTGCTGAAGGATCCCACTGGGGGGAGCACATGGCTGGATCACCCGCCCAAAGGATCTCAATTTTTCCAACCAAGTGCCAGCCGGTGAAAAATCTGGGGGGGGGGGGGCGGGGGGCTGGGGGCGGCAGATTGGCGCACACACTCAAAAGTCTGCACAACTAAAGGGGTTGCAATTTGGGGGGGCAGTGGGGGGAGAGAGGGTTGGGGGTGCAGTGGGTGGTCCCTCCCAGGGCCGGCCACCCTTTGCCTACTGGAAGCCCCCCTCCCCAGCAGGATCTGGTCTCTCTCCCCCCCCAGAGCTTTTGCCACCCACTCCAAGATTTGCATTGTGCGCTTTTGGGGGGCTGGTGGGGGAACGGGGGTTTGGCGGTACAGTGGGTCACCCCACGGGGCCAGCCACCCCTTGCCTACAGGAAGCCTCCTTCCCCAGCCGGATCCGGCCTCGGGACCCCCCTGAAGAGCTTGCCACCAACACCTCCCCTCCTTCCCATTGCCACCCACTCCCTGGAAGATTCGCATCGTGCGCTGCAAGCTGCCCTGACCGGTGACGTCAGCCCCCCTTCACCTGGCTGGCTGGCTTCCGGGAAGGGGTGGGTAGGCTGGACTACAAACTCCAGCATACAACGCGGTTTTCTCTCTCTCTCTCTCTCTCTCTCTCTCTCTCTCTCTCTCTCTCTCTCTCTCTCTCTCTCTCTCTCTCTCTCTATTTGGGCAAAAGCTGGCGGCGGCGGGAACGGACGGAAAAAATGTGCCAAATTGCAAAGCTCGCTTCATGAACGGGCCAAAAGCTTGGGGACGGGAGGGAGGAACCCTAACCCGCTCCAAATCTGGCCATCTATTCGCACCCCACCTTCTCTTCTTCCTCCTCCTCCTCCCAGGGATGCCCCAAGGTCACCCTCTCCCTCCCCAACCCGTTGCAAAGCCCCCCACCCCACCGAACCTTCCCCGCTCAAGAGACCCTTACCCACCCTTGCAAAAAATTCGAGGAAGGGTCTCTCTGCCTCCTCTGCCTCTTTTTCCTCCCTCTCTCCCTCCCTTTTTATTGTGCATGGGCCACGTGCAAGCCAGGCCGGATCTCCCCCCTCCCCTTAAAAAAAAACCCACCTGGAGCCGTCGCTTCGGGCTGCGGGAGGAGCCGCCGCCTCACGCGGGATCTGATGGCGGGGTCTTTCGCCTGCAAAAAAAAAGGGGGGGAGAAAAAAGAGGAGGGGGCTAGGGAAGAGGAGAGCTCCCTCCTTACTCAATGACAACTCTTCCCCCCCCCTCCCAGTTTCCCCAGCCGGTTTCCCCACCCGCTCCCTTGGCAAGCCACCTTCTGCTCTCCCACGCGAGGGAGGGGAGGGGCGGGGCGAGCCTCCAGGGGGAGGGGGATGGAAAGCCCCTCCCTTTTCCAGCCCCTCCCCTCTCCCCCTTTCTCCTCTTTCCCTTCCCTCCCTCCCGCAGCTTCCTTTCGTTCCTCGTCTCCTTGCCTTCCCTCCCCGTCGGGCGGGCTGCAGCGGGAAGGACTCGGGGAGGTCATCTTGTCCAGCCCCCACCCCCATCCCACGAGAGCAGGGGAGCCTGACCGAATGAGAGGGGGAAGGGACCTAAGAGAGGTCTTCTAGTCCACCCCCCTGCTCGAGCAGGAGAGCCTTTACAGGAGACGGAAGGGAACTCGAAGGTCTTCTAGTCCAGACCCTGCCCTCCTTGTGAGAGCAGGAGAGCCTGACAGGATGAGAAAGGGAAGGGACCGGGGAGGGTCATCTAGCCCAGCCCCCGGCTCGAGCAGGAGAGCCTTTACAGGAGTTCAAAGGGACCTTGGAGGTCATCCAGTCCAGCCCCCTGCTTGAGCAGGAGATCGTTACAGAATTCGAGTTGGAAGGGACCTGGGAGGTCTTCTGGTCCAGCCCCTTGCTCAGGCAGGAGAGAGAGACATTACAGGTTACAGATTAAACAAGAGTCGGAAGGGACCTTTGGAGGTCATCTAATCCCACACTCCGACTCACCCCTGCCCAAGCAGCCCACACCATGTCTGAAAAACGGCAGTCCAATCTCTTCTTGAAAACCTATTCTCTCCCCCCTCCCCATTCCCCTTTGGCAGAAGGGGAGGACTACACCTCCCATGCGGCGGAGCCCTCCAGCTGCCGCAAGAGACCTGGAGTGTGGGGGGGTATCTTCTCCCTTCGAGCTGGAAAAGGAGGGGAGGAGTCTTCTGGGATCAGAATTGGACTGCCATTTGTCAGAAATGGTGTAAGGTCTCCCACTTGGGTGGGGGAGATTGGACTAGATGACCTACAAAGTCCCTTTCAACTCTGATTATGTTATCTGACTGGGCAGCTGGGTTTGCAAAGCACACTGCTCCTGCAGCTGGAGGCTGGATGGGGGAGGCAGCTTTGTCCTGTTAACCCACCCACTGCTCCCGCATGGAAGGGGAGGGGGCTTCTCAGGGGACCCCTGTTAGGGATAACATTGGTTACCTAACTTATTGACTTGTGCCATCTTTATCTGGATATTAAACTATAATTAATAAAACACAGCTGTCTGTTTACAGTAATGTGTAACTACACACTCTCTCACTTTAATCTAAGCCTGTTATATCCTGGTTAGTCTGTGCACCTGGGCCCATAACCAGTGTTAGGGATACACAACCTAGCAGAAGGTGCAACGGCAGTCTAGCAGGCAGGCAAATTATGTGAGATAAACGTTGTTGTAGTTTACACTCAGTAAGACAGATACACTGTGCCAGTTAAATAGTTTTATTATTCCAGCCAGAATTATAGCATAGTCAAAACAGTCCATATGTTATACACTAGTTCAGTCCATCCAGGGATTAATCAGTTGCAAAGTCCAGTGTTGAAAATAGAGGTCAGTAAACTTACAAATAATCAGTCCAGCAATATATCTCTTTTGCAGTCAGAGATATGAAGAAAATCAAACCCCTTTTCTTCGTTTCAGCAACAGCAGGGAAACACACACAGTTATCACCATCAATCCAACATTGTCAGCTACTACAGTAAAAGCCAGCTAACAGTGAGCTCTCTTGCTCCGTCTTATGGTGATTTTACAACTGCACCCAAAACACATGTTTTGCAGTTAAAGTGATACATACACTTAAACTCACTAACATAGTTTATATATTATTTTTACCAAGTTTGTCTCTAATATCCAAGCTGGATGGAACAAACTATGTTTCATGGTCTATGAAATGCAGCCTACTTCTATGCAGAGAAGGTTTATGGAGTATAATTCAAAACCCACCAGAAGTAGATGCATGGGATCCGGAGGATGAAGATGATGCCCAAAAAATACAAGAATATCAACTGAAGAATGAGCAAGCTCTCTGTATAATAGGACTGACACTCTGTGATGAGCAGCTTGTACATATACGAGGAGAAGAAACAGCTGCGAAATGTTGGGAGAATTTAAAGAAGATTTATGTTGGAGATAGTGTAGAAGCACATATAAATCTTACACGGAAACTGTTCAGAACACATCTTCGAAAGAATGGAGATATGCTGAGTCATATAAACACTATGAAAAGAATTTTTCAGGAACTGCATGAAAAAGAACTTATCTTCACTGAACTACACCAAGTTTATACAATTTTGTCTTCTTTAGATAAAAGCTATGATGATTACGTAACTTCACTTGAGGTTCTGCCAAAAGATAACCTCACATTAACTGAAATTACTGGCAGATTAATTGAAGAAGCCAGGAGAAGGCTTGAAAGGGATCAACTCAGAAGGGAACAACCACAATGTGAAGAAGAGAAATTATCTTGGTCAGCTTATACAATTAGAAAATGTTTTAATTGTGGAGGAAAAGGACATTTGGCAAGATTCTGCAAGAAAGCAAAAAGCCAAAATGCCAGCCAAAAAGATAAAAGGCATCAAAAGAAAGAAAAATGCATAGAGTTAGCCATGTATAGCAACGAAACTGTGAATAGTAATTTATGGGTTGTAGATAGTGGAGCATCACACTGCATAACAAAAGAAAAGATTTATTAAGATGTCCACGAGTTCACAGCAGATATTGTTAGCTAATGGATGGAAACTGAAAGCTAAAGGTCAAGGTATATCATATTGTTCTTGCATAAGAGAAAATGTAAAAATGTTATATGTACCACAACTTAAGTTTAATTTGCTTTCGGTTAGAGTTTTGGTTAAACTAGGTTATGTAATTACCTTTAGGGGAGACAATTGCATAATTGAAAAAGAAGGTAAAAAAGTGACTGCAACTTTAAAAGGTGAATTGTATGTGTTAAATGTCAATCATTCAGAGGTAGCTAACACAGTTTATAATAATGTTAAACCTCATGATGAGTGCATACATTTGTTACACAGACGTTTGGGGCATATAAATTTTAAAATGCTTAAACAAACGGTAGAACTATCTAAAGGTATAAAACTGAAGCCTTGCAGTTAGTATTTGCACTGCAATACTTGTAAAGAAAAAGGCAAGGAAATACCAGCAAATAGAGTTAATGGATTTAAAACAAAGGAGCCTCTAGAGGTGGTATTTGCTGATATTATAGGTCCTAAAAAACCAAGTGTGGGAGGTGATTATTATATACCAAGTATAATGGACCAGATATGGTTCCAGATATGGTTTCTGTTATCTAATGAAGAGCAAAACGGAAACATATCAAAATTTCTTTAATTGGCTTAAATTCACAGAAAGAAAAACTAAAAGGAAGTTAGTAACTCTTATCATTGATAATGGTACGGAATTTATAAACAATAAATTCCAAAATAAACTGAAGATGGCAGGTGTTGCACATAAAAAATCTGCACCATATAGGCCACAACATAATGCCTTTATAGAAAGATGAGGCCAAACAATTCAAGCAATGGCTCGTACTATGCTGTCAGATTCAGGATTACCTGAAACTTTGTGGGGAGAAGCAATAATGTGTGGTAATCATATATTGAATAATGTTAACTCAACAACAGGTGAATTACCATTCACACGGTGGCATGGTAGAAAACCTGATCTAAGTTACATGCACACATTTGGAGCACCAGCATGGGTGCATATTCCTACACAACTGAGAAATAAGGGGCAACATAGGGCTAAAAAGTTATTCTTTGTAGGTTATGAATCTAATCACAAATCATACAGATTCTGGGAAAAAGGAACATCTAGAGTTTACTGTAGTGCTAGTGCCAAATTCCTAGAACATGTAGGATGGGAAAAACTGGAACAAGATTCAAGTAAGGAAATAATTATAGAAACCTACAAAAGACCAAAAGAAAAAATCAGTAATAAGAAGAGTACAATTAAAGAAGAAGTACAGGAAGAGCATATAGGACCAGAACAGGAAGAAATACCAGAACAGGAGGAAATAGATAATCAGGAACAGGTTAGAACATGAAAGTCCACCTGTAAGCCCTATAATACCTAGACCTTCTACTCCTGTAACCAGACCACCTGACAGGTATCAAGCAAGTATAGTTTGCCAAGTTAGTAAAGTTCCAAGTACTGTTGAAGAACTTAGAAAGTATCCTGCAAAGGAACAAGAAAATTGGCAAAGAGCAATGGAGAAAGAATTAAATTCATTAAAAGAAATGAAAGTTTATGAAAATACCAAATTACCTCCAGGTGAAAAGTCCATTGGCTGCAAATGGATATTTAAGTTAAAAACTGGTAAAAATGGGACTGTTACCCATAAGGCTAGGTTGGTAGCTCAAGGATTTAATCAAACTGCATGTGATTATGATGAAGTATTTGCACCAAATTTAAAGGCAATAACCTTAAGAGCAGCTTTTGTGTGGGCAGCTAAGAAGAACTATATCATAAATCATTTAGATGTAGAAACTGCCTATCTGCATGCACCATTGCAGCACACTATATATTTAAGAAAACCAGTAGGTATAAAGGATGATAAAAATAATAATGACTGTTGGAAACTGAATAAGTCTCTATGGGTTAAAACAATCTGGTTATGAATGGAACCAATATATTGTGAAAGAGTTAAACAATATAGGATTTAAAGCCGGTTTATCTGATCCATGTTTATTTAAAAGAGAGACAAATGGTACGTATTATTGTTGTTTACAGATGACATTGCTTTAATTACTAAGACTAATAATGAAGCAACTGAGATATCATTAAGTAAGAGGATAAAATTAAAGCAATTAGGAGAAATAAGACAATATCTAGGATTGACAATAAACAAAACCAATAGTGGATATAAGATATCACAAGAAGATAAAATTTACCAATTGCTAAAAATGTATAAAATGGAACTTTGTAAGCCGGCAAAAACTCCAATGAGTCAGGAATTTTGCCATACTGATGCTCAAAGTTCAAAATTTGATAAGATTATTTATCAATCATTAATAGGTAGTTTATAGTATATAAGTAATTGGTCAAGGCCAGTCATTGCCTATAGCATTAATCAATTGGCAAGATTCAATGCTGAACCCAATGAAAGACACTGGCAAGCGCTAAAGCATATATTAAGATATCTTTAAAAGACAATGCACTATGCATTGTATTTGGAGCCAAAAGATGATTTGATTTTAAGTGCATATGCTGATGCAAGTTTTGCAACAGATATAAAAACTAGGAAATCAATTTCAGGCATGGCTATACTATGAGGTAAAACACTGATTGGTTGGAGGTCAATTAGACAGAAACACATAAGTATGTCCACAATGGAAGCAGAATTCTCATGTCTATCTTTATTATGTACTGACTTAATTCTGTATAAACAGTTGTTGTTAGATATGGGAGTAACTGTTAAAGATGCCATTGTAGTTTATGAGGACAATCAAGCAGCCATACGGTTGGCTACAAATATTGATGTAAAAACGATGTCTAAACATACTGACCTTAGATATTTGAATGTAAGACAATCTGTAAAAAATGGTTTGATGAGATTGGAATATTGCATGACTGATGAAAACATTGCTGATGGATTTACAAAAGCCCAAGGTGCAGTCAAGCACAAAGAAAATTGTGAAAACTATGGGTTGAAATTGTAAATAGATATATATATTATTATATTACCCAAAAGGGGAGAATGTTAGGGATAACATTGGTTACCTAACTTAGTTTGGGTAAAAATAATATATAAACTATGTTCGTGAGTTTAAGTGTATGTATCACTTTAACTGCAAAACTTGTATTTTGGGTGCGGTTGTAAAATCACCATAAGAGGGAGCAAGAGAGCTCAGTTAGCTGGCTTTTACTGTAGTAGCTGACAAATGATGGATTGATGGTGATTACTGCGTTTTTTCCCTGCTGTTGCTGAAACGAAGAAAAGGGGTTTGATTTTCTTCATATCTCTGACTGCAAAAGAGATATATTGCTGGACTGATTATTTGTAAGTTTACTGACCTCTATTTTCAACACTGGACTTTGCAACTGATTAATCCCTGGATGGACTGAACTAGTGTATAACATATGGACTGTTTTGACTATGCTATAATTCTGGCTGGAATAATAAAACTATTTAACTGGCACAGTGTATCTGTCTTACTGAGTGTAAACTACAACAACGTTTATCTCACATAATTTGCCTGCCTGCTAGACTGCCTTTGCATGTTCTGCTAGGGTGTGTATCCCTAACAACCCCCCCTCCTGCGGTCCGGGCTGCTCCCCACGTTGGTGAAGGGAGGGCGTGGCAGTCTCAGGAAGAGACCCCTCCTCCTCATCCTCCAGGGAGGGGATATAGCACAATGCTGGCAGGGGGGCTGGACTGGATGACCTCCAGGGACCCTGCCAGCTTGGCTATTCAGTGATTCTTGTAAGGATCTGCTGGAGCAGGGGGTTGGGCTAGATGACCTCTGAGGCATCCCTTCCATCACGGCGATGCTTGTCATTCTGAAATGTTAAAGAGGGTCTCCTGTTCCAGCAGGGAGCTGGACTGGATGACCTCCAATGTCCCTTCCAGCTCTGTCATTCTGTCAGGGTCTCCCACTCGAGCAGAGGTTGGATTAGAAGACCTCTGAGGTCCCTTCCATTATTCTATGATTCTGTCAGGGACTCCTGCTCGAGCACGGGGTTGGGCTAGATGACCTCCTAGATCCCTTCCAATTCTCTTATTCTATGTTCTATATATGGAAAGCCTCACCTTCATCTGCTGCAGCGTCCTCCTTGCACATGCATACAGACCAATCTCTATGCTGCTTCACCTGTAAAGTCATGGAATTAATTAACCAATCCATCATCCTCCACTTAGAAACAAACAACCTACTCTCTAATAAACAATTTGGTTTCAGGAAAAACTATCTTGTAATCTGCAACTCTTACACTGCAAAAACATATGGACTACACAACTCAATCAGGGCAAAGCAATAGACACAATCTACATAGACTTCTGTAAAGCCTTTGATTCAGTGGTACACAACAAACTACTGCTAAAACTAAAATCTTATGGTATCTCTGGACACCTGCATAACTGGAAAGAAGCATTCCTGTCAAACAGACAACAAATGGTCAAAATTGGGAGTGTCCTATCAAATTCTGTATCTGCCAACAGTGGTGTCCACCAAGGCAGAGTTCTAGGACCAACTCTCTTCATACTCTACATAAATGACCTCTGTGATCATATTAAGAGCAACCGCATTCTCTTCTCTGACAACATAAAGCTGTTCCCTTCAAAAAGACCTCAACTATGGGGAAAAAAGAATATTAGGAAAAGGCAAGCCACTAAGGCCTTGGAAGATGAGTATAAAAGACTTGAAAAAGAATTGCAGAAAACGCCACAGAAAAAGGATATTAAATTGAAGTAGGATATAACTAAACATAAAATGGAATTAATAGGGAAAGAAGAATTGGCACAGAAAATTAGAAATGCTAAACAGAATTATTTTGAAGATGCAAATAAACCAGGTAGATGGCTAGCATATAAATTGAGAAAGGAGAAAGAATCAAGAAAAATATTGAAGTTAATAGATGACCAAGGCCAAGTTTGTTATGGTAATAAGGAGAAAAAAGAAATTATTCGAGATTTCTATGGGCAATTATATAAACAAGAGAATATTGATGAGGAAAAAGTCAAACAGTATCTACAGAATGCTGATCTACCTAAGATACCTAAAGAGACTGAAGAAATGTTAGAAAGCAATATAACAATGATGGAATTAAATGAAGCACTTAAGAAACAAAATAATAGGAAAGCACCAGGTCCAGATGGGTTTCCGGCAGAATTCTATAAAACATTTCAAGAATCATTGAGCATCCCATTGTTAGAAGTTATGAATGAAGTTATGTCAAAGAAGATGATACCCAAAACACTGTCAGAGGCTTATATTACACTTATTCCAAAAGAAGAGGCTGACCCACTGCAAATTAAGAACTATAGACCTATTTCTTTATTGAATGCAGACTATAAAATCTTTGCTTCAATTTTAGCAGAAAGACTTAAAAAATACTTAAATAATTTCATTCACCCAGATCAAAATGGATTTCTGCCAAGGAGACAAATTAGAGACAATATGAGAGTAATCTTGGATACTTTGGAATACTATGAGGCACACCCTGAAAAGCAAATGGCTTTGATATTTCTAGATGCTCAAAAGGCATTCGACAATGTGAATTGGAGATTTATGTTATTATTATTGCAACAGATGGGTTTTGCCAGAAAATGTATCCAAGCAATAGAAGCCATATACAATAAGCAGACAGCAAAGGTAATGATGGAGGGAGAACATACAGACTTTTTTAATATAAGAAAAGGCACAAGACAAGGATGTCCCCTATCTCCTCTGCTATTTGTATTGACTTTGGAAGTGTTGAATAGAAATATTAGAGATGATAAAAACATAAAAGGAATTAAAATTAAAAAGGAAGAATTTAAACTGCAAGCCTTTGCTGATGACTTAGCCTTTATTTTGGAAGATCCGTTAGAAACAGCTCCAAAGTTATTGGAAAAGATAGAGATATATGGTGAGGTGGCTGGTTTGAAAATAAATAAAGACAAAACAAAGATTTTGACAAAGAACATGCTACTGAGACAGAGAGAAGAACTGGCAGATCTGTTGAAAATTCAAGTTACGAATAAGGTCAAGTATCTGGGGATATACTTGACAGCAAGATGTAGCACATTAAAAGAGAATAACTATATTAAACTTAAACAACAGAGAGCTTTAAAATTGAAGAAATGGGAAAACTTACAATTGTCATTAATAGGGAGAATTTCAACAATCAAGATGAATATTTTACCCAGAATTTTATTTCTGTTTCAAACAATACCAATTAGGCTTGGAAAAGACTATTTTGAAGATTTAAATAAAATTATGCTGAAGTATATATGGCAAGGTAAGAAAGCAAGAATAAAGCTAAAGCTTTTGCAAGACGCTAGAATTAGAGGAGGTTTTGGCCTGCCCAATTGGGAATTGTACTACCAAGCTGGAAATTTGATGTGGGTCAAGGAATGGACAACATTAAGAAAGACTGGATTGTTGACGCTAGAAGGTCATGATTTGCTGTTGGGTTGGCACGCTTTTTTATGGTATAAGGGAACTAAAACACAGGGTTATTTTAGAAGACATTATATAAGGGAGTCTTTGTGGTTAAATTGGGAGAAGATAAAAAGACAATTTTATTTGAAAATTCCAGTTTGGTTATCAACTATTGAAACATTTTCCTATCCTATAATTTATAAGAAGGAACAAACAGTTAGATATGCTTAACTATTGGATGAAAAGGGTGGACTTAAATCGATACAAAATTTAGAGGAACAAGGTATAAAGATGAATTGGTTTTCATATGCGCAAATACATTAAAGGTATGATGAAGATTCTAAAACAGGGATTTTATGATAAGCAGACTGATCTAGATAAGATCTTGATGGGTACTGATGAGAAGGTGATTAAAAAATTATATGGTTATCTACTGGGAATTAAGCTAGAGGAAGAACAAGTTAAAGAAACTTTGATTGTTATGGGGAAGAACTTTGGATATGGGATTGATCCAGAGAAATGGCAAAAATTGTGGTCTCAAAATTATAAAATGACAATGTCAACAGCATATAAAGAAAATTTGTATAAGATGTTTTACAGGTGGCACTTTCCCCCGACAAGAATAGCAAGAATGTTCAAGAACAAATCTGAAAAATGCTGGAAATTGCGGTATCTGCCATCCCGCATCTGATGGGCGGCTCATGAAAGGGAGCGAAGGGAAGAAAAACGACAGGAAGCGAAGTTTCCTCTTGATGAGCGCGCCCCGAATGTCTTGGCACACGCTCTTTTATTGTGCTTTTTTACAAGAAAATGATTTAATCAAAGCTCAAGTCAAACATGTTAATCTCATCAGGATGTGCATGTTTACAAAGCTGCATACCGGACAGATTATTTACAATGTGGATAAGCTTATTAACAACTGTCTAGCTCCTTGTCCCTTGTACGTGCCTTGCAAAGGTCACTGAAGAGACAGAAGTTAATGATTACACGTGAATGATACAATGTTGCAAACACATGATACATAGTTGCAATGATACGTAGTTGCAATGATACATAGTTACAACATCTTCTCTGTTTTTATTATTTATGACGAGTCTTCTTCCTCATCCGAGAAGACAGGAACCATTTTTCTGAAATGTTCGCCGTCCCCGTCATCTAGGCAAGAGTGCGACCCGTCAGCGTCAGGGTTGTCCAAGGAGCGGTAACTCAGCAATGACATTTTTTCGTCCGGTGTTGAGGATATAACATGAGCTTGCAAAAGCACATTAACATCAGCAGTTATGGAGGATAATTAATTTTTTAAAAAAATTGCAATATTCTATTAAAACAACAAGGTCCTATAATACATATCAATATAATGATTATTAATGATCCTGCTAATGCAGTTAAAAAGGTTGTAAGCCATGGTGAAATAAAAAACAAGCCCCCCCCCTGCTATCAGCATAAAGACAACATTCTTCTTTAAGCATAGCACACAATCCCCCTTGTTTTAAAAAATAACAGATCTAAATCTTTACGATTTTGCAAAAGGGGGTACTCCATGGGTACCTGTAGGGATATAAAATCATCAGAGTTATACACACAAGCCATACTTGAATGCAAAATGATTTGGATTTAACAATTTTATCCCCGTGGACACATGCCATGAAACCGGTGGAACAAGTCCAAATAAAATTATTGCCAGGGATAAAATACATTCCTTTCAGGCGCGATGTTAAAGTTCCTCCTGCAGTGGTGTAGATTGCAGGATATCCCCTGGTTGTGTGGGTGCGTCTGCCAAATCGAATTGAAGTGGTGGGTAGAAGTCTTCTATGCGAGAAAAATTGGTTGTAGAACTTAAACGAATGCCTTGAAAGTCAGTTATAGTCCAAGTAATATTATCTCTTCTATGAGGCTTCTGCGGATCGTCATGGACAGTTCTTTTGAAGCATCGTTTGTTGACAGGATCAAAGTTCGGGTATATAAAAACATCACAAGCAGGAGAGAGGCTTATGGACAAGTTAGTTGTAGAACATTTACGAAATGAGGAGGGAATGCAATTAGTAGAAAAAGGATAATAATTACAATAATGACAATGAAGATTAATTTGGTCATTCATCAAGGATGTTACTTGGGGTGGGGAAACCCATAATACAATAGAAGGACATTTAGGTCCCTCTATGTTTTAGATTGAATAGAGGAAAAAGATTTTAAGGTTCCTTTCCATAGGAAGAGTAAAGAAGGAACAAAAGAGCGAGTGGTAGAGTGTTCTTTAAATAAAACAGAAGTGACAGAGTGAAAACTACGGGTAGCATTTTCATGACGTACCCACATGGAGCAAGTATAATAGCCTTCTGCTAATGAAATGATTTTAACACGAATAGTCTTTTGACAGGAAGCATAGGTTTTGTTGAAGTAAGGTAGAAATTGCAAAGAAGACATAGGTAAGAATATCAGGAAGAGTTTTAAGATACAGATGTAGCAGAGGAATTCCCATGATAGGGTCTTACTGCCCGACCAGGGATCCAGCAAGTGGTTTTGTCTGGCAGTAAGATCGCAGCGTAGCCTCGTCCCCAAGTGAGAAGCTCAGCGGGACCCTGCCAGGCAGGATCTGGCAATCTGCGATAATATACCAGAGGTCTGTTAGGCGGGGGTGAGGGGGAGGAAAAATGATGTGAAGCAGCAGAAGTGGGAGGAATGCCAGTCAGATTAAGAAAGTTTAAAGTGTAAAGACAAATGTTAAGAGAATTTTGCAATGCTGGGAGGTTCGGGGTTTTTTCCCGCAACGAATATCGATCAAGAGCACGTTTCAGAGATAAGTTCGCTCGTTCCACAATAGCCTGCCCCTGGCTGTTGTAGGGAATCCCAAACTTGTGGGTTACATCCCATCTGTTACAGAAGTCCTGGAAAGCAGAACTTGTATAGGCAGGTCCATTGTCAGTTTTTATTTCTTTTGGACGTCCCAGCGAGGCAAAGGTACGAATTGAATGATTGATGACATGTTTTACAGTTTCTCCCCTTTGAGGAGTAGCCAGAATAAACCCTGAATATGTATCTATGGAAACGTGCAAATATTTCCAAGGGGCAAAAGGTGGATACTGAGTTACATCCATTTGCCAAATTTCACAAGCTTTTAATCCTCTAGCATTTACTCCTATGGGAATGGAATGTCCTTGCTTACTACATGTGGGGCATTGTTGAATAATGGCAGCAGCTTCTGCCTGAGTTAGGGAAAATTGAAAAGTTATCATAACTTGGCGGGGGAGATTCAAACATACTCCCTGCTTCTATTTTATAATGGACCATTAAAGCCTCCATAATTTTCCTCCAAGTGACCAAAATGCCAATAGGTGCACGAGGAGGACTATGGAGATGTTCACCAATTTTTTGCCAAGTGGAAATTTTTAAGTACCCTTCCTCTGAATAATTAGGACAATGTTGCCACACATAAGCCAATAATGTAGCAATAGGTTTCATTTTTACAGGCGAGCCCTTTAAATTAGCAGAATATTTAGAAGAAGAAGCGACTAACTCCCTCAATTCCTTCAGATGCTGCGTCTGTTGTTGAGAAAAGTTTCCACCCATACTTACGAAAGTCGAGACCGTGTTTCAGATCCGATGATGTGCAATTCGCTTCAGGCCTGGCGATGCACAGCTCCCATCGAGCTGATAAGATATGGGCGCGTCGCAACGTATCCCCCTTAGGGAATCACGTCGGGGTCACCAGAATGCGGTATCTGCCATCCCGCATCTGATGGGCGGCTCATGAAAGGGAGCGAAGGAAAGAGAAACGACAGGAAGCGAAGTTTCCTCTTGATGAGCGCGCCCCGAATGTCTTGGCACACGCTCTTTTATTGTGCTTTTTTACAAGAAAATGATTAATCAAAGCTCAAGTCAAACATGTTAATCTCATCAGGATGTGCATGTTTACAAAGCTGCATACCGGACAGATTATTTACAATATGGATAAGCTTATTAACAACCGTCTAGCTCCTTGTCCCTTGTACGTGCCTTGCAAAGGTCACTGAAGAGACAGAAGTTAATGATTACACGTGAATGATACAATGTTGCAAACACATGAATGATACATAGTTGCAATGATACGTAGTTGCAATGATACATAGTTACAACAGGAAATGTCATCAGATACCTGGCTCGTATTACCATATGTGGTAGACTTGTGAGAACGCTAGAAAATATTGGAGTAAAATTTGCATGTGGTTGGAAAAAATGATAAACGTATCGATTTGAAACCGGAGTTTTTTCTAATGGGAATCTTACCAGATACTTACAGTAAAGACTTGAAATATCTGATTGTAAATGTATTAATAGCGGCTAGGATTGTATTTGCTAAAAATTGGAAGAATGAGAAAATATCATTACAGGAAGAAATTATTAAGAAAATATTGGAATGTGCTGAGATGAGTAGATTGACATTTGAAATTAGAGAGCAAGAGGATAAACAATTTTATGAAATTTGCGAACTTTTCTATCAATGGTTAGATGACAAAATACAATAACAGAATATCTAGAATGTTAGAAAGCAAGGAATATCTTAATTTTTTCTTTTTCTTTTGTTATTTGACATATCTATAAAGGGTTTGTAGGACAGATCTGGTATGATTATATGATTTGTTATAGAATAAACTTTTTAAAGTTTTGTTATCTTATAAAGCATGAATGATTAAAAGTATAGTCAAATGATTTTTTAATAGCGATATTAGGATATATAAGTTTGGATTGACAATATGAGTTGTAATGTAATATAACTGTAATTGAGACTACGAAATGAATGCACAAAACTGATGAACCAACCGACACACTGTATGTACATGAGAGAGTTGATGTTTTTATGTCTTGTTTGTTTTTGTTTGTTTGTAGAAAACCAATAAAATTGTTTTCAAAAAAACCCCAAAACCCTCAACTATGTATCAGAATGGTCAAACAAATGGCAACTTCAAATCTCAACAAATAAATGCTCTGTCTTACATATTGTCAAAAAAACCCAGAAAATAAAATACAAGCTGAATAGTCAAGACCTTGTTGATGATCCAAACTCTGTCAAGGATCTTGGAGTACTCATCTCAAATGATGTAAGTGCTGGAGCCCACTATAACTACATTAACTGCATTAAGAGTTGTTAACCTCATCTTACATAGCTTTTTCTCTGGTAATACTACACTACTAACTAGAGCATACAAAACATTTGCTGGACCAATACTTGAATACAGCTCATCAGTCTGGAACCCACATTACGTATCTGATATTAACACAGTTGAGAAAGTCCAGAAATATTTCACAAGAAGAGTTCTCCACTCCTCTACTCGTTGCAGAATACCTTAAGCCACCAGACTTGAAATTCTAGACCTAGAAAACCTAGAACTACGTCGCCTTCGGTCCGATCTAAGTATGGTACACTGCTCAAAAAAATAAAGGGAACACAAAAATAAGACATCCTAGATCTGAATGAATGAAATATTCTTGTTAAATACTTCGTTCATTACATGATTGAATGTGATGACAACAAAATCACACAAAAATGATCAATGGAAATCAAATTTAGCAACCCATGGAGGTCTGGATTTGGAGTTACACTCAACATTAAAGTGGAAAAAAACACTACAGGTTGATCCAACTTTGATGTAATGTCCTTAAAACAAGTCAAAATGAGGCTCAGTAGTGTGTGTGGCCTCCATGTGGCTGCCTGTATGACCTCCCTACAACGCCTGGGCATGCTCCTGATGAGGTGGCAGATGGTCTCCTGAGGGACCTCCTCCCACACCTGGACTAAAGCATCCCCCAACTCCTGGACAGTCTGTGGTGTAACATGGTGTTGGTGGATGGAGCGAGACATGATGTCCCAGATGTGCTCAATTGGATTCAGGTCTGGGGAACGAGCGGGCCAGTCCATAGCATCAATGCCTTCATCTTGCAGGAACTGCTGACACTCTACAGCCACATGAGGTCTAGAATTGTCTTGCATTAGGAGGAACCCAGGGCCAACCGCACCAGCATATGGTCTCACAAGGGGTCTGAGGATCTCATCTTGGTACCTAATGGCAGTCAGGCTACCTCTGGAGAGCACATGGAGGGCTGTGTAGCCCCCTAAAGAAATGCCACCCCACACCATTACTGACCCACTGGCAAACCGGTCATGCTGGAGGATGTTGCAGGCAGCAGAACGTTCTCCACGGCGTCTCCAGACCTTGTCACGTCTGTCACATGTGCTCAGTGTGAACCTGCTTTCATCTGTGAAGAGCACAGGGCGCCAGTGGCAAATTTGCCAATCTTGGTGTTCTCTGGCAAATGCCAAACGTCCTGCACGGTGTTGGGCTGTAAGCACAACCTCCACCTGTGAACGTTGGGCCCTCATACCACCCTCATGGAGTCTGTTTTTGACCGTTTGAGCAGCCACATGCACATTTGTGGCCCACTAGAAGTCATTTTGCAGGGCTCTGGCAGTGCCGCTGTAATAGCAGAATGGACTTAAATAGAATAAAATAACAATGAGACTAGAGACTTGAATTGAACTGAAGAATGAGAATAGAATTAGAATTAAATAGAATTAGAATTAAAACAGAATAAGAATGAGAATAAAGTAGAATTAAATATAATAGAATGAGAATGTAGAATAAAATAAAATTAAGAATAGAATCAGAATCAGAATAGAATAAATTGAATCAAAATAGAATAATAGGAATAGAGAATAGAAAATAGAATTAAATATAATAGTAGAATTCGAGTAGAATAGAGAATAGAATTAAATATTATAAAATTAGAATAGAATGAGAATACAGAATCAGAATGGAATAAAATTAGAATAGGAATGAGAATTAAATAGAATTAAATATATTAGAATTAGAATAGAGTAGAATAGAAAGAGAATATAGATTAAAATCAGAATAGAAGTAGAATCAGAGTAGAATCAGAATAAATTAAATGTAATTAGAATAGAATGAGATTAGATAATAATCAGAATGTAACAGTAAAATAGAATAGAGAATAGAATTACATATTAGAATGAGAATAGAATTGAGAATAGAATGAGAATATAGAATCAAAATAGAAGAACAGTTGAATAGAGAATAGAATGGAATAGAATTAAATAGAATTAAAATAGAATAGAATGAGAATATAGAATAGAATCAGAATAGAATGAGAATAAAATAGAATTAAATAGAATAGAATTAGAATGGAAAGAATAGAATGAGATGTAATTTGAATGGAATAGAGAATAGAATGAATCAGAACAGAATAACAGTACAATAGAGAATAGAATATAATTAAATAGAATTAGAATAGAAAGAATAGAATAAGATGTAATTAGAATGGAATGAGAATAGAATTAAATAGAATTAGAATAAAAATGAGAATATAGAATAGAATCAGAATTAGAATAGAATGAGAATAAAATAGAATTAAATATAATAGAATTAGAATAGAAAGAATAGAATGAGAGAATAGAATCAGAATAGAATAACAGTAGAATAAAGAATAGAATTAAATATAATTAGAACAGAATGAGAATAGAATCAGGATAGAATTAAGTTGAGTAAGAACAGAATGATAATAGAACAGGATTAAATAGAGTAATCGAATTAGAATAGAATGAGAATAGAAACTAGACTAGAATTGTCTAGAATAAAATTAGAATGAATAGAATACAGAATACAGAACAGAACAGGAATTATAATCAAACGCAGGGCAGGCTTTTAAAAGTAACATCTACCTCTTTATTTATGTCATTTAAAAAAAGTGTATACAGTAGGAAATTGGTAGAAATGCAAACGCACCGCTTTTCCACCGCGGAGCTACCCCCCTGTGGCTGTCAGGCCACATCAGGAATTGGAAGCCGATGATCTGGCCTTTTCTCACCCGTTTTTGACAACCCAAATTCTACTCGTTCTATAAATAGGGAAATCATGAGAGAAAGCGGGCGGGGCGGGGCAGCGCTCCAGCCTGGCGTGCAGGGACTCCAATGACGCAGTTCTCCCGCAGGGAGACCCAGATGGGTCTCCGGCAGCCTCCAGGGGTCTTGGGAGATGGACCAGGAGACCCATCTCTGTGTCCCCCCCACTGCGCGTCTTTTGAAGCTGTACATTTTGCCTGGGGTTGGAGTCCCATAGATCGAGGCGAAAGTGAGTCCCCTGTACTGAGCACACCATTCATGCTACCTGCCCTACTGTCTCTTTTTTAAAAATCCATAGTCCTTCTCCCTCCATGAGGGACGGCCCTTGGAGACCAGCGAAGGGTTAACACCGCGAAGGAGGGGGATAAGCCACACCTCCCGTTGTGCACCCCTCTACCCGGGACTTGTCAGTGAATGAATCTGCCTATGGGGGAGGGGGCGTTCAACCCCCATTTTGCTCCACCCCTGAAGTAAACAGGACAACCACCGAGGTCCCTTCCAACTTGGTCGTCCTGCACCCGAACACTTCCCGCCCACCACGCAGTGGCTCTCGCTGAATACCAACGAAATCCTACCAAGTGGTCGTTGTCCCCTTGCCAGCTCCTCAGTTCTTGGAGACCCCAGGGCACGGTGCCGTGGGGTTGAGGGTCCCTCTCAACATCCCTGCCCCCAAGACGAAAACTAAGGCACCTTCTGATGGACATGCAGAGTGTTGGGGACAGCCCTTGGAGGCAGGAGGGGCTTCTGCGTCAATTTTCTGCATCCCCTTGTCTGAGGAAAACGTGGGTGGAGAGAAGCCGAGACTGAGCGCACAGTGGTAGAAAGACAGCCCCTCCCCTTAATTCGGTTGCTGAAACTGTCGGGCCGGGTATCCCGCGTGCAGTCTCCCCTCCACTTCTGCCCCGGTCATGTTCTGGTGGCTGCGCTGATGTGCCCGCATGTTGGAGCCCTGGCTGAAGACGCGTGGGCAGAGTGGGCAGGCATAGGGCTTCTCGCCCGTGTGCAGGCGCCCGTGCGAGACCAGGTTTGACTTTTGGGAGAAGCGCTTGGGGCAGCGGCTGCAGGCGTACGGCTTCTCCCCGGTGTGGATCCGGATGTGGGCCACCAGGTAGGGCTTGCAACGGAATTGCTTGGCGCACACCGGGCACACGAAGGGACGGTTCACTGCCGGCTGTGGGGAGGGCGGAGGAAGGATCCCGGCCAGCTGAGGCAACGGCGTGGTGCCCCGGGCACAAGGCAAGAGCACATCGACAGCCGGACGGGCGGGTAGGAAGGTGTCCAGGCCAAGAGGTTCAGGCGCTGGGTGTTGCAGGCTGGAGAAGGCTTTCCCATTGAAGGTCTCGAGTGGGTGCGGGCTGACATGGGTGAGAGGTTCCCGCGCATGGATTTTCTGGTGGGAGATGAGGTTGGGCTTGTGGCGGAAGCTCTTCCCGCACTGGGTGCACACGTACGGCTTCTCCCCAGTGTGGATGTGTTGGTGGGAGGCCAGGTACGCCTTGCTGCCAAAGGACTTGCCGCACTCCTGACACTGGTAGCGCCGCTCGCCCGTGTGCACCTGCCGGTGGGCCAGCAGATTGGGCTTGTGGCGGAAGCTCTTGCCACACTGCGTGCAGGCATATGGCCGGTCGGTGGCCAAGTGTGCCAGCGCCTCCGCTTTGGGCACCGAGCCGGCGATGCCCTCAGCAGCCATGTGGGCCATCTGGTGGGTCACCAGCTCCTCCCAGCCGTGGAAGCTCCACCCGCACTGGTCGCAGATAAACTCCCCGTTGCTCGGCAGGCCAGGCGCCTGGTGGCCTGGCAGTGGTTGTGGCCCGTAGCCGAGCGCCAAGGGGTTGAAGCTGGCGGCCGGCAGGCCCTGCTGGTGCAATGCCATCTCCGGCCAGAAGGGCAGTGTGCCCTCGCCCTGGCTGCTGGGGAAGGGGCTGGCCCTGGTGCCCATGTTGCCCAACGTGGGGCCGGCCTGCTCTGGGGCATAGGGGGAGCCTCCGGCTGCCTGGGGGACCAGCTGGCGCCACTTACGGATGTGGAGACGCCGGTGAGCACCCAAGGCGATGCGTCCCAGGAAGCTGCGGTGACACTTGGGGCACTTGTAGGGTTTCTCCTGTGTCCGAGGGCTGGCTTTTGACTCCAGGACGCCCTCTCCTTCGCCTGCAATGGGTGCTTTTCCTCCAGGCTGCAGAAGCGGCCGTTTGGGCTTCTTTCCCGGCATGGAAGGATGGGAGATGCGGGGCTTCTTCATATGCTCCGGAGGCCCTTGCAACTCCTTGGTGCTTTTTGCCGCCACCTCCTCCAGACTCGCCACTGTGAAGAGACAAATTGTTTGGGGTGGGTGAGGAATTTGAACCTGGGACAATTGGGGAGGCTCTGCCCCCCCCCTTCCTCCCCCCCTCTGGAGCTGCTTCCAGGGTGCATTTGACCTCCAAAATAAAGAACTTATCCCTGTTCATTTGGGGGGACTTACCCCCAAAAGGTCCCCTGGGGACATTTCTCCTTGCCGGGGGAGAATTTTTTTCCCTGCCTTTGTCTTTTCTTTTTCTTTCTTTCTTCCCTTCCATCCTTTTCTGCTTCCTTCCTTCCTATTTTTCCTGTCTTTCTCTGTCTTTCCTTCCTTCCTTCCTGTCTTTTTTTTCTTTTCTTCCTTTCTTTTTAATCTTTTTCTTAGTTTTCTTCCTATCTCTTTCTTTCTTCTTTCATCCATCTTTTCCCTTCCTTCCATCTTTCCTGCCTTCCTCTTTTTAACTTTCTTCATTTTCTTCCTATGTCTTTCTTTTTTTGTCCCTGTCTTTTTCCTTCCTTCCATCTTTCCTTCCTTTTTCTTTTTTCTCTTTCTTTGTTTTCTTCCTCTTTCTTTGTTTCCTCCCTATCTTCTTCTGTCCTTCCTTCCTTCCTTCTTTTCCCCAAAAAAGTTTTTTTTATTTTTATCTTTTACAAAGATCTCTTTTGGTGAACAGCGCGATTCCAGGTTTTTACATTTCCATACAAACATGACCATAATTACATTTCTATCTTTCATATTCAGTTTCTTTCCCTCCCTTCTCTTCCTTCCTATTTGCCTCTCAGGACCCCAAATAGAAAATGACCCGATCCAGGCAGAATCATCACCCAACACCCCAAGCCGGTACAGAGTGGGAAACCCCTCTGATGCCCTGCCCAGAACCCCTTTCCCCTTACCTTGGCATTCCTCATCCTGCCCTGGGGGTCGTCTGGCACCTATCTGTGGCACCTCTCCTTGTGCTAGCTGGGACAGCAGGTCAGGGATGGCCAGCAGGCATTCTGCAAAGGGAAAGAAGAGGGTTGGACTAGAAGACCTCCAGGGTCCTTTCCAACTCTAATTCTGTGAGGGTCTCCTGCTGGGGAGGGGATTGGGCTAGAAGACCTCCAAGGTCCCTTCTGACTCTAATTCAGTAAGGGTCTCCTGCTCTAGTGGGGGGGTCAAACTAGAAGGCCTCTGAGCTCCCTTCCAACTCTTACCCAGGGAGGAGACCAGCTGGAAGTTCTCGGCCATGACGTAGCGGTAGAGGTCCTTCTGCCAGCCAGCCAGCTCTGCCCATTCCTCTGCAGAGAAGCAGACGGCCACATCCCCGAATGCTGCCAGCACCTGTAGGGAAGATGGCCAGGTGAGGACAGGGCAGGGGAAGGGGTGGAGGGAGACCTCCCCCCACAAAAAAAAACCACACAGAACTTTCCCCCCCTTTTTCCCCATTTCTCCCTTCTTTCCCTTTTTTCCTTCCCTTTCTTCTGTTTTCCTTTCATCCTCTCTTCCCTTTTCCTTCTTCTCCTTCCTTCCTTTTTGATCTTTCTTTTGCTTCCTTCCTTCTCTTTTCCTACTTTCCATCCCTTTCTTTTTCCTTCCTTTCTTCACTCCCTTTCTCTTTTCTCCTTCCTTCCTTTACTCCTTCCCATTCTCTCACTTTTTCTCCCTCCCTCCCTTCCATTCTTTCCTTCCTTCCTTCCTCCCCTCCCTCTTTCTCTTTTCTCCTTCCTCCCTTCCTTTACTCCCATTCTCGTTTTTTCCTTCCTTCCCTCCCTTTCTTTTTCCTTCATTTCCTTCCTTCCTTCACTCCCTCTTTCTTTCCTTTTTTCCTTCCTTCCCTATTTTCTTTCCTCCTTTTTTCCTTCCTTCCTTCCTTTCGTTCCTTCTCTTTTCCTTCCATCCATTCTCCCTCCCTCTTTCTTTTTCTTCTTCCTTCCTTCCCTTTTCCTTCCTCCCTTCTTTTACTCCCACCCATTCTCTCACTTTTCCTTCCTTCCCTCCTTCATTCCTTCCCCCTTTTTCTCACCCTTGTCTTTCTTTTCCTTCCTTCCCTCCCTCCCTTTCTCTTCTTTCCTTCCTTCCTTCCTTCCCATTTCCTTCCTTCCTTCCTTCCCTACCCAAATGAGGAGGGGGAGCAGTGTTGCCAGACGTACGATAATTATCGTATTTGTACGATAATTTGGCCCTCTGTACGATCAATAATTCCCAAAAAGGTCAAATGTACGATAATTTTACAGTTTGGCAATTTAAATTGCAGCTGCCCTGAAAGCAACTTTATTATACCCTTAAGAGCTAGTATTTTACCATACTGTACTTTTCGTGGGTTCATGCAACTTCATGAGTCTAGATCACGTGTGTGTGCGTACGCGCGTGTAGTTTGTGCATACGTGATACACGCTCGCTCACGAGCTACGTACAAGTACGAGTACAAGTCGAGTCAGCTAGTCGTCGCGCGCGTCAGGCCCATTGAGGTAGTTTATTGCTGATCGTAAGTTTTGCGGGATTGTATCTTGTGGCTTCATGCCTTCAGTTCGGACATTTTCCACATGTATATATGCCTACAGTTGGTACTTCCTGTGAGATATAGAGTTTGCTATATGTACGATAATTTTCTCAAAAAAACGATAATTTTGAGTCTCGGGTACGATAATTTTACATTTTGAATCTGGCAACGCTGAGGGGGAGGGATTCTTCAAGAGCCCCAAGCCAGCTGGAGCAACCAGGCTGCGGCCCCTTCTCCTCCGAGACAACCCCGCCCCCGAAGGCAGAAGCCCCCAACCCCAGCTGCCAGCTTCTTCTCTCTTGTTTTGCGTGCACGGGGTTCAAACGTACGGCCCGTTTGCACGCAAAACAGTATCCTCCAGTGGTCATCTCCGCAAATCAGCTGTGAGCCGCCCCCCCTCTCCCCGGTCCCGGGGTGGGTGGGAGGTCCCATAAGAGAAGCGCTCGGGAGTGGGGGGAGCCTTCCCTTTGCGAGTCTCAGACGGGGAAAAAAAAAGGGGAGTGGGATTTTCCTTCCTTCCTTCCCTTCCTCCCTCTCTCCAAAGCCGTGCGGCTCCGAGCCTTCTGCAAACCGCCTAAACGGGGAAGCGATGGGGATGTGTGTGAGACGGACCAAAGCAACTTTCCTTTTTCCACCACCCCCACCCCCTCCCCACATTCCCCCCCGCCGCTCAAAGAGGGGAGGGGGCGACAGGCAAGAAGAGAGAAGGGGGTCTTTTTCGGCTCCTGAAAAGCTGACACCCCCACCCCCACCCCCCCAAGCAATGTGGAAGCGGGCTGTGGGTCGTTCTTGGGTTGGGGGATCCGAATTAAGGGGAGGGGGCAAGCCGAGCAGCAGCTTGGCCCGGAGGAGGAGGGGGCTTGGTGTGTGTGTGTATGTGTGCAAAGGCGGGGTTGCACAGAGTTTGGGTGTGGGGGGGGTCGTTTTTGGATCCGAATTAAGGGGAGGGAGCAAGCCGAGCAGCAGCGCCGCTCCCACTACCGGAGGAAGAGGAGGAGGAAGAGGCTTGGTGTGTGTGTGTATGCAAAGGGCGGGGCTGCACGGGGGAGTGGGGGAGAGAGACCCGGGCCCACTCGGCCTACCTGCGCGGGGGTCCCTCCAGCCATGGCTCTCGTTTATTTTTATTTTTTATCCCCACCCACTTTTTCCGCGGGCAAGGATGAAGGAGCAAGCGTGGCTCCGATTCTACTGCCGGGGCTTCGCCGCTGCTGGCTTTGCTCTTTTGTTAGCCTTTGTTTTTGTTAGCACTCCGTTGGAAGAGGAAGAGGAGGAGGTGACAAAACAGCTGCACGCCGGGAAGGGTAGTTTTGTTTGTTTTTTCCACGACGCCTTGCCCAAAGCAGGAGGGCGGGGCCAACCCGGACCCACGACCCTCCCCCCGTTGCAAAGCCAGCTCCCTCCCCTCTCCTCCCGCCCCCGCGCCTAGCGTAGCCTTCCAGCCATCCGCGCTGTTGCAAGACCCCAGCCGTTGCAAGGAAGGGGCGGGGGAGAGTCGAGGACCCCCCACCCCCCAAAAAGGCGGATGGAGCGCAGCCCGGGTGCGCAAAACCCGAAGAAGGGGGGAGGAGTCTTACAGCTGCATGACGACCCCCCCTCCCTCTTCCCAAGAGCCCACCCACCTTGGAGAGGGGCGGGGGCGTTTATAGATGCTCCAGGTCGAGCCACTCGCCTTTCCCCGTGGGAAAATGGGAAGTTCCCACAAACTTTTTTTGGCTGGCTTCAAAAAAACAAACCCTCCCCCCCAAGCCCCCCTCAACTTCCAGATCTTTGGGGTCGGGGGTCTCTGGTCCAAAGGGGAGGAATTGTTTCTGAACCTTGGGGCAGGTGAGAAAGTGTGGCCCCCACCCCTCTTGTGAGACCCCTCCCACTCCCCAGGCAGCCTGAGCCTGCTTGCTTCTTCTAAAGCTCTAAATTGGGGAAGGAGGGGAGAAAGAGAAGGCTATGAATTCCTGCCGAATTCAAGAGACAATCGAGTTGGAAGGTACCCTGGAGGTCATCGAGTCCAACCCCCCTCCTCCAGTGGGAGACCATGTACCATTCAGAATAACAGGGTTGCAAAGGGGCTTGAGAGGTCTTCTAGTCCACCCCTGTTCAAGCAGGAGACCCTTACAGAATCATAGAATAACAGAGTGGGAAGGGACCTTGGAGGTCATCTAGTCCAACCCTCCACTCAAGTGGGAGACCCTCCACCATTCAGGAGAACAGGGTTGCAAGGGGTCTTGGAGGTCAACTAGTCCAACCCCCGCTCAAGTGGGAGACTCTCTTACCAGAGTAAGAGAACAGGGCTGCAAGGTGCCTTGGAGGTCCTCTAGTCCAACCCCATGCTCAATTGGATCCTTGCAGAGCCATCAAATAACCGGAGTTTGAATGGGACCTCGGAGGTTGTCTAGTCCTGACCTTGCTCAAACCGGAGAGCCTACACCACTTCAGAGTTCAGAGAGAATTGGAAGAGACCTTGAAGGTCATCTAGGCCAACTCCCTGCTTGAGCTGGAGGCCCTCTTACCATTCCAGACCAAGTGTCTGTCCGGTCTCTTCTTCAAAGCCTTCAGTGATGGAGCACTCCCAACTTCCAGTGGCAAGCAGTTCCATCATCCTCGCCATTCAGAAGTTTCCTCCTTCGTTCCAGCTTGCTTCTCTCCTCGGCGAGTTTCCATCCGGTGCTTCTCGTCTTTGCCTTCCGGTGCTTTGTGAAAACAAATGGAAACCCACCCCCTCTTCTTATACTGGATTCTTTCTATCGCCCTTCTTTTCATTCAATGGGACGTATCTGAATCCACCGTCGTGGTTTTTTGGGGGGTACATTTTCATCTTCAGGCTCGTCGGCCCCATCGCTGCTCTTCTCTGCAAGTTCCCCCCCAAATGTGGGACGATCTTGGCATGCTTTGGGCAGGCAATCCAGCTTTCCTTGTTGGGCAATTCAAACCAGGGTTAACAACCAATTTGGTGAGTGCGCATGTGCATGCACTCTATGCTTCAACTAAAAATATAATCCTTTGGTCTTTTTTGGGGGGGGGGGGGAGGGAGAGGAGCAGTGCATTCCTTAAAGGCTTCAGATAATTGCTAGGCGGCTGAAACTGTTGGCGCACAAGACTATTACGGGAGAGCATGATGGATGACTCTTGGCTATGGATGTGTCCCATTGGAAGAATATACATCCAGGGGGGTGGGGGGAAATTTGTGAATTTTGTTGGATGTATGCTGTGTATATACGTACAATGACAAGGAAAAAAGAATAAAAAACAGTTTCAAGGGCGAAATGATGTGCCTTAGAGTTGGCTGCACCCAGGTTAACACTGATGTGGTCACTCCTAATAAATAAATAAATAAAAGATTTAAACTCTTTGAGACTTGTGGTTGGAATGGGGGGGGGGTGGATTGTCAGAGCCCTACGTTTTAAGCTCTTTTTAAACCGAGTTACTTACCTTCTACTGCAGGGCCCCCCCCCCCCCATTCAAACAGCTGAGGTGTGGAAAACCGCACTGCCACACAAATCAGCCGTGCTAAAAAAAACTTAGGAAATAAAAGCACAGGAAAGAGCAGGGGTGGGGCCAAGTGCTTATCAGAAGAACTGGTTTACATGAACCGGTTCAATCCCACCCACCTGTCTTTTGCACTTACACCCTATGAACATACATCCCCACAATTGTAAGAAAGCCTTTATTGCAAATAAACATAGCTGAAGAAAATAATAGACATAATAATTATCATAATACATCTGGAATAGGCCATTGGGGTTAATGGGGGGAATGAAGTGGCTGGCGTGGTGTCTTTCAGAGGCTGCTCGTGGAAGGGGGTGCAAGCACAGGCGGATGGGGTGTAATGGAGTCTCCTGGGTTCAAGGGTGTGGCATGGAGTTGGTGGGAGGGACAACAGTCTCTTCCGTCCAGTGTCGGGCCTGACTGCCATCTCCAATTGGTGTTTGTTGGGCCCCCAGACCCTCTCAGCAAAAAAAAAGTCAGTCACAGGAGGAAGCAAGTGGGTGTATGTGTGTGTGAGGGAAGACCACCCCTGCTGCTCCCCAATTCTTCCACCGGATCCTGAACGCCAAGCAATCTCAATATGCCAAGGAACTCCAGCGTGAACGAACGATGTAGGCAACGATGGGTGTTGTGCATTTCTCAAAAGGCGATGTGGTGGTGGAAACTGCCATGCACAGGTGAGGGACCCCCCCAAATATTTGGAAGAAAAGTGGGGCAGGGCAACAGAGAGGGCAACCCCCTGCATGCTCAGGGGCACAAGCAATTGACCAGCTGCTCTGGACAAGGGGAGCAAAGATGTCCTTTGTTCCACTGACCCAACAGCTCTGGTCCCGGATGGGCACAGAGTGGGGAGACTTCTGTCTGCTCAACCTTTGACCCCCCCCAATCCTGCCAGCCTCATCCCACTCACAAGGATTGAGGGGGAGATCCCACCATCCAGAGCATTTGCCGCCTCTGCAAGGCATCGCTTCCTCTCCTCACCCTGAAGGAATGGGGTGCCTGCGGATGACCTCATGGCTCCCTCATTCCGAACGTGGTTTTGTTACACATCCTGAAGCCCGCCAACCTAAGATGGCAAAAAATCCCTTTGGGCCCACTTTTATTTTTTTGGGGTGTGTGTGTGTACAGACAGCCACGGTTGTTTTAGCTGGCCATAGTTAAGAGGGCAGGTGGCTTCCACCGGATGCGAAGCAGCTCCAAAAAGGTGCAAATCGGCAACATGGGGAAGAAAGGGGCTCTGGGAACTCAGGATGCGCCCCCCTTCAAACATTGCTTCCATCTCACCCACCCTCTCCCCCATATATTGGGGCAGTGGTGGCTAACCTTTTTGGGCTCCTATGCCAAAAACTGTGCAAGCGCTTATGCACTCGCATGTCACCAAGGCAATACACGTGCATGCCCCCCCCACACACAACCACCTCCCATGCCACCCCCTTACCTACACTGCATCTCACAGCTGATTTTTAAGCTGCTTTGAGGCCTTTTTCAGCCTCTCAAAGGCTTGAAGAAAGCCTCTGCAGGACAAATTGGCCCATTTTGTCGCACAAGCCTATTATTCATCCTGCAAAGCCTGCAGAGGCTTTTTTTCAAGCCTCTGGGAGGCCGAAAAATCAGCTGTGAGGCACGCACATGCACCGCGAGCTAAGTTTGCCCGCAGCTCATGTTGCCACAGGGTCACCATCATGTTATTGGGGAACAAGTAACCAAATTTCCAGGAGTTCCCCAACAGGATTGCTGGATTTTACTGCCATTTCCTGCAGCATCTTCGCAGGGAGGCCAATTTTGATCTAAAAAAAAAATTGTGGAGCCTTCCCAGACCCCACCAGCAGCCCAAAAATTTACAACCTCTCAGGTTGTTTCACCTTTTCAACCTGCCTTGGCACACCAGGAGGAACGTTACCAAAAAGCCTTCAGGAGGGAAGAACCACGCCTGCCTTTGGCAAGCAATGTCATATGATCCTTGCCATTGCCACCCATATACAACCACATGCAGCCAAAAATGATGACAAAGGGGTTACAAAACCATATCGCGCCTGGCTAAATTTAGCAGGAGGAGGTGCTGCACCTGGCCTCCCGGCACCCTGGGGAATAAAGGGGACTGAACAGCCGGTTCTCTCTCTAGGGCAGTTGCAACCAAGGTTTGGGCACCACAGAGCAGTTCCATGCAGGAAATTTTTTCCACGGACCAGAGGAATGTGGTTTTGTGTGCTTACTGCATCCCACATGTGTGCAGATGGATTGTGTGCATGGAACAGCTCCCAGCAGGCTACAAATCGGGTGTCGGTACATGGACTGGGATTGGGGAGCCCTGCTTTAAGCCTCAACTTCTGGGCCAGCTACAGAGTTCAACCATTCCCCAACTTTTGTCACTCGCCCCTCTTGTCCTTCAACGCTGATAGAACGTAAACTTGAGGACAGAATTTGGAGGCTGTCCCCGCAGCTGGCAGGGGCAGGGCTGCCCCCCTCTTTTTGGGCTTTATTGGGCCTGGCCAATGGCCAAAAAACCAGCTGCATGTCACAACGCTGTTTTCCCAAGCGCAGCAACTCAACAAACAGCTCTTCCAAAAAGCAGGGACCATCCTTGGGCACAAGTTCCAGATGGAGGAGCTTCTAGGGCTCTCGAGCCCTAGGGTCAGCCATAGGGCAACTACCACTGGCCTTGCTTTGGGGACTGCCTCTGTACCGACCAAACTATCCATACGAGAGCAGACAGTACTGCCTTAAACTGGGGAAATGAGGAGCAAGTCGCCCCAGCTCTGGCCAACTTGACTTTGAACAAAAGTTGGACCACAATTCTTTCTTTCACTCCTGTTTTTTTTTGGAGGGGTGGGGTGAGCTCATCTGTTCCTCTGTGAAGGGCCAAGCTGTCAACATGCCTCCAAACTGGCGTGGCTGAATTTCACCAGCTTAAAAAAAGGGGGGGGGGATGGTTTCCACCCAACACCCAGGTGGTTTTACCTCAGGGTTAGGACTTAGTTGGAATGTACCCCTCAAAGTACACTGGGAAACAGCCCCCAAGGACGGACACTCATGGTTGGAGGGCTGGATTCTTCTTCAACAGCTGCTGGTGGGAGGCACCCTCCATTGACCGGGCTGCAGACTACAAGCAACCTGCTTACGCCAATCAAATTTCCAGACAACCCACCACCCCGCATCCGACCCATGCATGGTTTGCGCACCTCTTCATGGATCCGCACCCCAGTGACGGGTTCTTGCACACCGTTTGTGCGCTCAACACACCCATCGGTGTCGAGACCTCTGCCCCATTGCCCAGATACAATTTGTGCCACCTCTGGGCCCCAAAAATCAGCCTAGCTCAATGGGCGTCGGATGCCCAGAGGAGCTGGAATAGGGGAGGGGGGGCTGAGTCATCCTACCGCCCCTGCTTCTCATCCTTTGCAGACTTCAGCGGGAGGAGGGGAAGGCCATCACCATTCCTCCTTCCTCCCCATCCTAAGCCCAGACCCTCAACGTGCTTGCCTTGGAACGTTTGACCGTCTTTGCTCTGGGAAGGCTTTTTAGCTTAAGGCACAGACCCCACCCCCACCCCCAAGTTTTCTTCCTTCCAGCAGCTCTGTCAGGGCTTGGTCCCATGCAGGAGGGGAGGGGGGCCAAATCCAGGGGCCGGCAGGCCATCGGGTCGTTCTAAAGTGCTTCTTGTTCATTCTGGGGCCTCCCCTCTCCTGCAAGGACCCCACCCCACCCGTCTCCTAGCCCCACTGCAATCCAACCTCTTTGGTGTCCGTCCCCTGAAAACGTAAGACCGTTGTAGTCACAGCTGTTGGGAAAAGAGGGGGGCTCCTTTGTGGGGAGTAGGAGAGGAATAAATGTGGCTTTTCTGACCTGGGGGCTGATTATACTTCTCAGAGCTGAATGCCAGGCAGGGTCCCCTCCCCAATGTCTTCCAATACAAATCCCTCCCTGCTCCCCGAAAAGTTCTGCATCACTGCAATGGACCTATACGAGGAATCGACCGACCTGCTCAGTGCGAAGCCGGACCTTCCCTGGCCGGCAAAGAGTTCGGCCACCTGGTTCGCGTCGCCGTGAATTTTTCCCCAAGTGGATGCCAATGGTACATTTCTGGAATGAGTTCTTTCAATTTTTTTTCCTTTCATAGGAAAACACGAGGTGGGGAATGCAAAGCCCTGAGGGCCAGCGCATTGTGCAGAGAAGCGGTGAGAGCTGTGTATGAGGCACTGCCCCCCCCCCCAACCGGGGTTTATTGAAGGGTGCTGCCCTCAGTCAAGTTTCCCCAAAAAAACGGGGGGGGGTGCTCTTCCATCTTTAATGTTTGGACTGCTGCCAAGTTCTGAGTCTTTCCTTCCGTCGTTTGGGAGTAGATGAGGGGCGTCCAGGGAGATTTGGGGGAATGGTGGGCTTGGTGGTAAGACAAGGGGTGGCCACGTCTTTGGTCCTCCTGCCATATTGACACTTTTTTGAAGGGTGGGGGAGAAAGAGTGCCCTTGGTTGGAAGGATGGATTGCTTCTTGAGACAGGTGGGTTAGAGCGAAAGAGAGTCTGTGTGCTTCCGTAGAGCAGGAGGGGTGGCAGATGGGGGCTTCCAGGTCCAGGATACATGTATAAACCCCACAGGTCGGCACCAGAGGGCGCTGCCAGGGGGGTGGGGAAGGAGATCCATGGGGAGTCCAGTCCCGGCTGATCAGTGCTTGCCCCATGCAGGGGAAGTTACCGCAAAGAATCGGGAATCGAACATAGTCTGGGATTAGGGGCAGTTGGGTGCGCCTGCCCACCCTGCTGGAGTTGAAGGGTGCGTGTCGGGCAGGGGAGGCCCAGCCAGGCACGGCCGGGGGCGTCACGGGCACCGGGCTGAAGTTGCCTCAGATGAGGCGGGTGCGGAATGACCAAGGAGGCCCGACCAGCATGGCAGAGGCAGTGAAGCATCTCACTTGGGGCTTCCATGGGGGTGGTGGGCTGAGGGGCAGCCGACAAACCCTTGGGCTTAGCAGTGATGAGCGGGGGTTGCCCCAGGGGCACGACTGAGTGGGCGCTGGAGCTGGGCAGCTGCGGCAGCCCCAGCCGGTGTTGGCAATGGAGCATCTCCACATGGGGATCCAGGAGGGCGGGAGGGGTGCTCAGTTTCGGGCCTTGCTCCAGGCCGGGGGCCACCCCTTGGAGGTGCCCTGAGGGGCCGGCCACATGTTGGCCAGGGGGAGGTGGGTCCACAGGAAGATTCTGCCCATGTTGGGCAGACGGGGCCGGGCGGTGGACGCTGGGGGAAGGATCTCCGGGAAGATCTGGACGAAGGGCCGGCGTGGCTCGCTGCGCCACCAAAGCGGGGTCCCCCGGGAGGGCTTGCTGTAGCGTTGGCGCAGCCAGGAGGGTGCTAGTCAGTGGATCAGCCCCCAGCACCTGCCGATGGGTACGCTGGTGCGCCCGCAGCGCTGACTCCCCCTTGAAGCGCTTGGGGCAGCAGGAGCAGGCGTGGGGCCGCTGCTGCGAGTGCGTGCGCTGGTGGGCTGCCAGGTTGCCCTTCTGGCTGAAGCGCCGCCCACAGGTGGCACAGGGGAAGGGCCGCTCCCCCGAGTGGATGCGCCGGTGGGTGATGAGGTTTGCCCGCTGGTTGAAGCGCTTCCCGCACTCGGTGCAGGAGAAGGGCTTCTCACCGGTGTGGATGCGCTGGTGAGTGATGAGGTTGGGCCGCTGGCTAAAGCTCTTCCCACAGACACTGCAGGGAAAGGGCTTCTCTGTCGAGCGGCTGCCCCGTGGCAACAGCACCTTGGGCTCAGGGGCAATCAGCCCCTCCTGCACGGCGTGGGTGCGCTGGTGGGCCACCAGGTTGGCCTTCTGGCTGAAGCGCTTGCCACAGCGCAGGCAGGGAAAGGGCCGCTCGCCGGTGTGGACCCGCTGGTGGGTCAGCAGGTTGGGGCGTTGGCGGAAGCGCTTGCCGCACTCCAGGCATGGGTAGGGCTTCTCGCCGGTGTGGATGCGCCCGTGGGTGATCAGCCCTTGCTTCTGCCGGAAGCACTTGCCGCACACCACGCACGTGAAGGGGCCCGAGCCCAGGCCTTGGGAAGGGCGTCCAGGGCCACTCAGGCTGGGTTTGCAAGAGGCCGCTTCCTCCTTCTTGACCCGGGGCTGGGGTCTGAGCTGCCCAGGGTTGGGGGCCAGGAAGAGACCCGCCTGAGAACTTTCTGGGAAGAGCTGGTAGCGTTCCAAGCTGGCCACAAAACTGGCCCTCTTCTGGCCGCCCTCTTCTTCCTTGATGGCTTTGCTACGTCCGGCAGCTGTTCCAGAGAGGACAAAAAAAGGGAGGGGGACGGGACACAACAGAAATTAAATAATGCAGGGGTCACCGACTCCCGACACACTACTGGGCCACGGCCTATTGACAATCGGGACACGAGTGCATATACGGGCACAGAGCTCACACATGCATCTTCCCTTGTGTGATTGATGGGCTTGCATGCCTGTCACTCAGACAGAATATCCTCTCCACCCCCCCACCCCCCTGCAGTGGGCCATCAAGCCAAAAATTGTGTTTGACATTGTTTTTATTTTCTGCGACTTCGACTTTCCCGTCCACTCGTTTCCACCTCGGGAGACACAATGCTCCTGTTTCTCGGCTGAGGAAGCCAACGTCGTCCAAAGACACTCCCGTTGGGTCCCATGGCTGGTATGGCTATATGCCAAAGGCGCATGGAATGCTGTTACCTTCCCATCGAACTGGTACCTATTAATCTGCTTGCACTTTCATGCTTTCGAACTGCTAAGCGGGATCTGGAGCGGGTAACAGAAACGCCCCATCAGAGCAACTCAGGTCTCAAATGTCCCGTTTTAGCTCAGCATCTCTAAACACTCGGCCATCATCCCTGAATCCATCTTTCTCTGGATATGATCCCATAGTATGGTCTTAGTACAGGTCAAGTCCTCAACTTTAGGGACAGTTCAAAGTTACAACAGCAACGGACAACATGACTTATGACCGTTTTTTCCACCCTTCTAAAGTAGACTGGGGCAAAATTGAATTTATCTTCCTTTACACGTGAAATTTTTGGTTCAATTGCAGTTGTTACGTCGAGGATGCCCCTGTATTATTTATCCTTTTTATTATCTTATTAGTTTCCCACTTATTATATTCTTTTCTCTGTTGCTTTGCATGCACATGGATTTGCCTGTGTACGGGAGACAAATTCCTGGATTTGCTCCACCCTAAAACCAGGCGCTCCCCAGCCTTCCATACCTTGGCAGGCACCAGTGCAGAGTTTGCCTTCCTCCAACTTCTGACGGTCACTGACCCCGAGTTCCTCCCACCGTTCAATCCAAGACAGGCTCTCAGGTTTGAAGAAACGGTAACCTGCGGGGGGGGGGGGGAGGAAGGAGAGAAAGAAATCACAAAGCAACAGGTGAGCCCATGAATTTTTCCTGCAATTTTCTGGAAGGAAGGGATGTGCTTTGAGGCAGCTCATCTCCTGGGTACCACCAAGCCCATAAGGCAGCCCTGATTTGGGCTGAGAGTGGGGGACTGGCCCAAAGTCCCTCAGTGGGTTTTCGTGCTGAAGGTGGAACTAGAACTCACAGTCTCCTGGTGATTGGCCCAAAATCACCCAGCCGTCTTTCCCGAGTAAGGCGGGACTAGAACTCCTACTCTCCTGGTGATGGCCTCAAAGTCAACCAGTCACCTTTCCTATCTAAGGCGGGACTAGAATTCCCCATCTCCTGGTGATTGGCCCAAAGTCAACCAGTCGTCTTTCCTACCTAAGGCGGAACTAGAACTCCCACTCTCCTGGTGATTGACTCAAAGTCAACCAGTCACTTTTTCTACCTAAGGCGGGACTAGAACTCCCACTCTCCTGGTGATTGGCCCAAAGTCACTCAGCTGTCATGAGTAAGGCAGGACTAGCAATCCCCATCTCCTGGTGATTGGATCCAAGTCAACCAGTTGTCTTTGCTAGCTAAGGCGGGACTAGAATTCCCCATCTCCTGGTGATTGGCTCAAAGTTAACCAGACATCTTTCCTAAGTAAGGGACTAGAACTTGTGTCCTGGTGATTGGCCCAAAATCACCAAGTCATCTTTCCTGCCTAAGGTGGGACTAGAACTCCCACTTTTCTGGTGATTGACTCAAAGTCAAGCAGTCGTCTTTCCTAAGATGAGACTAGAATTCTCCTGGTGATTGGCCCAAAGTCACCCAGCTGTCTTTCATGACTAAGGCAGGACTAGAACTCCCAGTTGTCCTAGTTTCAAAGCCAGCACCTTCACCCCTACACCAAGCTAGCACAACAATCAAGCTAGTCTTGAATTCAACTCAATCGAAAGACGGGCACTGGCTTTTGGGAGCTGAATTATAGTGTTTATAGTACTTCGAATTCTAATTGTACCCAGTTTCCCAAAATATAAGGCACAACTGGATAATAAGCCCTAGCATGAATTTTTGGGGATGCTTGTAATATAAGCCCTACCCCCAAAATAAGCCCCAGTTAAGACTGTCAGCCCCACTGACGCATTTGGAATCTTATTTTTCCTGAAATGAAGACCTAACCAGAAAATAAGCACTAATGGGTCTTTTGGAGTAAAAATTAATAAGACCTGGTCTTATTTTCGGGGGAAACATGGTAGGATTTCCCCTCCCAGTGAACTGAGATGAGATGAGGAAATACTCTCCCAAAGTGGCCACAAAGGTTCTTCTTGGCCAAGGAAGGCTATCCCACTCCAACTGCCAAAATGTTGTGTCACTTGACACCCTCGAAGGGCCACAGTGTGTCACGCGCCAGCAACCCGGCTCAACGTGCAGAGTCAGGAAACAAAACCTTGAGGAAATGAAACATAATTGCACTCTCCAAACCCTGGCCAGAACGGATGTTTCTCTCTGTGTGTGTATGTGTGTGTGTGCGCGGGATTAGCCCTGCAGATGTTACCTGGACATGGATTGGTGGGAATCCCGCGAGTGGAATCCAGCTGGTTGCCCACGCATGGCTCTCCAACCCGCTCGATCCGAGACAGAAGATCTGGTTTGAGAACAGGATAGCCTGGAAAAGATTTGACATGACAGGTCACAGCTGGGGCAAGACAAACCAGCCACTGGTGGGTTTCCATATTTTTTCCTACTGGTACATCAGAACCGGTCTGAACCGGCTGAATCCCACCTCTGGAACCAGCCCCTTCTCTCTGGCAGCTGGTCAAAGGGAGACCCCTCTTCCCTGGGTCTGAAGAGGGAGGGGGTCGTTATCCAGCTGCCCCACCCAAGGAGGATGATTGTGGGGTCATTGTTGCTCTCTGAGCCTGGTGGTTTTCTTGCCAGACCTTTCATGACCAAACTAGGTAACATCATCAGTGCATGAAAGGAGGAGGAGGAGGAGGAGGATGACTCTGGGATCCTTGGTGCTCTCTGAACTTGTTTTTTTGTTCAGATGTTTGATTACCAAACTAGGTAACAGCATCAGGACAAGAAAGGAGTGGGGTTTGTGGAGGGAGGGAGGAAGAGGAGGATGAGGAAGAGGGGAGGAAGAGGAGGACAGAGTATGGGACCCTTGGTGCTCTCTGAGCTGGGTGGTTTCCTGGCAGGTGTTTCATTACCAAACTAGGTAACATCATCAGTGCATGAGAGGAAGGAGAGGAAGAGGAAGGCTGTGGGGTTCTTGGTGCTCTCTGAGCTTGGAGGTTTCCTGGCAGATGTTTCATTACCAAACTGCATTAACATCATCAGTACAAGAAGGGAGTGGGGTTTGTGGAGGAGGAGGAGGAAGAGAAGGAAGGATGGTGGGTTCCTTGGTGCTATCAGAGCTTGGTTTTCTTGCAAACGTGTTATTACCAAACTAGATAACAGCTTCAGGGCAAGAAAGGAGTGTGGTTTGCAGAGAGGAGGAGGAGGAAGGACAGTTGGGTCCCTGGTGCTCCCTGAGCTTGGTGGCTTCCTTGAAGACATTTTCATGACCCAACTAGGAAACACAATGAGGACAAGAAAGGAGTATGGTTTGTGGAGGAGGAGGAGGAGAAGGAAAAGGAGGAAGCACCATTGCGTCCCTGGTGCTCTCTGAGTTTTGAGGCTTCCTTGAAGACGTTTCAGGACCCAACTAGAGAACATCATCAGTGTTAGAAAGGAGAGGGGCTTGCAAGGAGGAGGAGGAGGAAGTTGAGGAGGGGGAGGTGGGAGGAGGAGGAAAAGGACGACTGTTGGATTCCTGGTGCTCTCTGAGCTTTGTGGCTTCCTTGAAGATATTTCATGAGCCAACTAGGGAACTTTATCATCAGGTGGGGTGTTCTTCTTACGTTCCTTCCCAGCAGCCTCTTGTCCCTACAGCCCCCTCCCCAGGAAACCCATCATCCAGACATACGCACACACAGTCCCAGCACGGCTCTTACCAAGGGAGGTCACCAGCTCGTAGTTCTCCATCACAACATCCAGAGATGATGGAAGTTTTCTGAGCTCCTTGGGGAGGAAGGAGGACGACGACGACCAGCTCAAGCGTCACCTGCTGGGGGGGGGGGGGGGGGAAAGGCACACACACCTACATCCCTCTGCTCAAAACAACCTGGAGCTCAGAACTACAAAGCCCATTTTGGGAGGCCCGGAATGCAGAGTTGGAAGGGACCTTGGAGGTCATCTAGTCCAACCCCCTGTTCAAGGAAACCCTATCAATCCATCCATCCATCCATCAACCTGCAAGAGATGCTCATGAGGGGCGTTCCCAGTTGGAGAATTTGATGTCTAACAACTCTTTAATCTCCTTTGACGGTTGGTCCTTTCCTCACTACCGTTTGTTCAGGGACGGTTCGCTGTTACAACAGGACTGAAGAAAGCGACCGAGGAGGGTTTTTCACACACCGTTACAGTATCCCCGTGATCAAAATTCAGGCATTCAGCATCGGGTTCCTTACAATGGGAGTGGGGTGGGGTGGGAGGGCACATGATTTCCTTTTGCAACCGTATGACGAGCAACGTCAGGAGGGAGACTGGGTTCAGTCCTAAGGTTCGGCTGTACTTAAAAGCAGAGCTGACGATCTAAAGACTAGCTAGAAAGCAAGAAATCCAACCATTTCCTGCTTCCTAGCTAATCTAAATCTCCCGGCACAGCAGAACAGATGATGGTTGGAAAAAGAGAAATTTAGCAGGCAAGTTTACCGGGTAAGGAGTGGGCAGGGAGGGTTCCTGCGGGCCATGTGGGCGGCGCAGCCTTGTGTTTTTGTGCAGACTGCATTAATTGCTTTGGAGGGGTGCTCTGGGGGTGAGATTTCTCTGCGGCCCACCAAAATTTTCTCGCGGCCCACTGGTTGCCGACCACTGCTATATACTATATACATGTATAGTATTAAAAAGCTTATGACCACAATCTTATGTTGCTAAGTGAGACGTTTGTGAAGTCATTTGGTTACTGCCCCATTCATGTTCTCGCCATGGTTATTAAATGAATGCAGCTTCCCCATTGAATTTGCTGATCAGGAGGTTGCACAAAAGGTGATTGCGTGAGCCCCCCCAGGATGTTGCGTTGTAAATGTGGGTCAGTTTTCAAGTGTCTGACCACTAGGGATGCTGCAACAATTGTTAACTGTGGGGGGGGGGGAAGAAGTCACTTTTTCCAGCAGCATCGTAACCCCGGTCACTCAGAGAACTGTCGTAAGGCGAGGACTAGCTGAATTAAGACACACACACACGTGTGCGTGTGTGCATGTGTGTATATATATACATATACATATACACAGACACAGACACATATACATACAAATATAAGAAATAAGACTAGGTATTTTAGGGATAGGGCTTATATTAGTTGCAGGCGTGAAATGTATTTTATTTTTATCTTATTTTTATCATACACACATACGTTTTGTATTTTATTCTTGATAAATCACACAAACACATATATACACACAAACAAAAATTCTTGAGGCCGCCATAAAAAAAACACCTTTCCAACTTACCCGGCTAATTTGCACCCATGGGGAGAATCTTCCAGGAACTGATGAGCAGGTTTTTTTTCCTCCCAGCATGGAACGATCAATTTTTCAATCCATTTCTTTCGGTTGGCTTTTCAGGAAATCCCTGCCAAAATCAGGAAAACATATACACTGCTCAAAAAAATAAAGGGAACACAAAAATAAGACATCCTAGATCTGAATGAATGAAATATTATTAAATACTTCGTTCATTACATGACTGAATGTGTTGACAACAAAATCACACAAAAATGATCAATGGAAATCAAATTTAGCAACCCATGGAGGTCTGGATTTGGAGTTACACTCAAAATTAAAGTGGAAAAAAACACTACAGGTTGATCCAACTTTGATGTAATGTCCTTAAAACAAGTCAAAATGAGGCTCAGTAGTGTGTGTGGCCTCCATGTGGCTGCCTGTATGACCTCCCTACAACGCCTGGGCATGCTCCTGATGAGGTGGCGGATGGTCTCCTGAGGGACCTCCTCCCACACCTGGACTAAAGCATCCCCCAACTCCTGGACAGTCTGTGGTGTAACATGGTGTTGGTGGATGGAGCGAGACATGATGTCCCAGATGTGCTCAATTGGATTCAGGTCTGGGGAACGAGCGGGCCAGTCCATAGCATCAATGCCTTCATCTTGCAGGAACTGCTGACACTCTACAGCCACATGAGGTCTAGCATTGTCTTGCATTAGGAGGAACCCAGGGCCAACCGCACCAGCATATGGTCTCACAAGGGTTCTGAGGATCTCATCTTGGTACCTAATGGCAGTCAGGCTACCTCTGGAGAGCACATGGAGGGCTGTGCGGCCCCCTAAAGAAATGCCACCCCACACCATTACTGACCCACTGGCAAACCGGTCATGCTGGAGGATGTTGCAGGCAGCAGAAGGTGGTCCACGGCGTCTCCAGACCCTGTCACGTCTATCACATGTGCTCAGTGTGAACTTGCTTTCATCTGTGAAGAGCACAGGGTGCCAGTGGTGAATTTGCCAATCTTGGTGTTCTCTGGCAAATGCCAAACGTCCTGAACGGAGTTGGGCTGTAAGCACAACCCCCACCTGTGGACGTCAGGCCCTCATACCACCCTCATGGAGTCTGTTTCTGACCGTTTGAGCAGCCACATGCACATTTGTGGCCTGCTGGAGGTCATTTAGCAGGGCTCTGGCAGTGCTCCTCCTGTCCCTCCTTGCACAAACGCGGAGGTAGCGGTCCTGATGGTGGGTTGTTGCCCTCCTACGGCCTCCTCCACATCTCCTGATGTACTGGCCTGTCTCCTGTAGCACCTCTATGCTCTGGACACTACGCTGACAGACACAGCAAACCTTCTTGCCACAGCTCGCATTGATGTGCCATCCTGGATGAGCTGCACTACCTGAGCCACTTGTGTGGGTTGTGGACTCCGTCTCATGCTATCACTAGAGTGAAAGCACCGCCAGCATTCAAAAGTGACCAAACTATCAGCCAGAAAGCATAGGAACTGAGAAGTGGTCTGTGGTCACCACCTGCAGAACCACTCCTTTATTGGGGATGTCTTGCTAACTGCCTCTGCTTTCCACCTGTTGTCTATTCCATTTGCACAACAGCATGTGAAATTGATTGTCAATCAGTGTTGCTACCTAAGTGGAGAGTTTGATTTCACAGAAGTGTGATTGACTTGGAGTTACATTGTGTTGTTTAAGTGTTCCCTTTATTTTTTTTGAGCAGTGTATTATTTTTCAAATTGGAAAAATGAACTCGAAATGGAGAGCTAAAGAAAGCTGATCATTTGTCAGCTCTTTGGTTGTGACCCTGAGCCAATCTTATTTTTTTCCCCTTTTAACATTGTGGGGTAAAATAATTCTTCTGAGAACCAAAAGTTGAAATTGGGGACTAATTTAGTCTCGTAAAAAAAAAGTTTAATTTAGTCTATTTTTTTTTAAAGGACGAGGAGGAACATGATAGCAATATTCCAGTATTTTAGGGGCTGCCCGAAAGAACAGGGGGGTCAATTTATTTTCCAAAGCAAGAAACAACAGATGGAAATTAACCAGGGTTGGACTAGAAGACCTTGAAGGTCCCTTCCAATTCTATTCCGACTGACCGATGGAATTAACCAGAGGAACTCCTTGTCACCAGAAGTAGTGGGTGCTCCATCCCGGGAGGTTTTTTAAGAAGAGACTGGACAGCCCCTTGTCTGAAATGGTTTGGGGGTCTCCTGGTCGAGTGGGGGGGGGAGGGGGTGGACTGGAAGACCTCAGCTGTCCCTTCCAACTTTCTCCTTCTGTTATTCTGCTGAAGCTCAGGGTTCAATCCTGGATTGAATATGAGTGAAACCAAGACTGGGTGGAAACCAACTCTCTCTCTCTTTCTTTCATTCTTTCTCTCTCTCTTAAGTTCTCTTTCCCATTCTCCTTTTTTCCCTTTCATTCTTTCTCCTTTTCTCTTCTCTCCCTCTCCTTTTATTCTTTCTCCTCTTTTCTCACTTTCTCATTCTCTTTTCTCTCTCCTCTCTCCCTGATTCTTTTAGTCTTTCATACTCTCCTCATCATTTTCCCTTCTTTATTTCTGTTGCTTTCTCTTCTGTCCCATTATCTCTTTCTCTCCCTCTCCCTCTGATTCTATCTTTTATTTCTCTTTCATTCTATCTTTCTCATTCTCATTCTCTTTCATCCTTTCTCATTCTCTTCTCTCTCATTCTTTCTCATTTGCTCTCCTTTGTCTTTTTCTTTCATCCTGTCTGCTTTCTTTCACTCTTTCTTTCTCTTTCTCTCATTGTCATTCTTTCTCAATTCTCTTCTTTCATTCTCTCTCATTTGATCTTTCATCCTCTTTCTTTTCTCTCCTTCGCTGTCTTTCATCCTTTCTGTCTCCTTTCTTTCATTTTCTCAATTCTCTCTTCCCTTCTCTCCTTCTCCCTGATTCTCTCAATCTCATCCTTTCTCATTCTTTTTCTCTCATTCTCATTTCATTCTCTCATCTTTCATTCCCACTTTCTCATTCTCTCCTTCCTTCCTCCTTCTCTCGTTTTCTCTTCCATCCATTTTTCTTCTTCCCTTCCCTTCTCTTTCATTCCCACTTTCTCCTTCCCTTTCTTTCCTTCCACTCTCTCTCATTTTCTCTCTCTCTCCTCCCCCCCATCCCAGACACCAACCCACCATAGCTTAATGCCCCCCCTCACCCCCAGAAGAAACCCCCCGGGGGGGCAGAGACGTCACTGCAAGGCCAGATCTCCCCTCGCTCAAATCCTCCATTGGGGGACGGGGGTGGGTGGGGAGAAGCAGGAATCCCGCCTCAAATCCAGTTTCCCCCCATTCCAAACTCACTCCGCCCTGTTGCACCCCCTCCCCTTTTTGGAGGGGGGAGGCGAAGCTTCATTCCTTGGCTGGATTTGAGACGAGGGTCCTGCTCCCCAAAGCCCCCTCCCTCCTTCTTCCCCCTCCCTCCCCAACTAGGCCCGACGGCCCTCACCAGGCCAACCGTCGTAGGGAACCCCGCCCGGGCCTGGTTTTCTCTCCCTCCCGCCACGTGCACCCCCCTCACCCCGAGACGCCAGTTCACTCCCCATCGCTCACCAGACCGCACCGTGACCCCTTGACCCGGCGGGTGGGGTTGCCATAGCAACAAGGGCGATGGTCCAGGCCCCGTGGCGCGACGCATCATCGGGCCGAGACGCTGACCTCACGCGGTGACGTCAGGCGCGCGCGCCCTTTCACCCCGCCTGCGCACTCACTCACACTCTCTTATTCGGTCCGAAGAGGCGAGGCTGTTTATATTTTTATTTATATATATATATATATATATAAATATATATCATATATATATATATCATATACATACATATATATCATATATATATAAAATGACCCGGATGAAGGAAGCGGAAGTGACGCCTTGAGATAACGCCGACCTCGCCTTTCGCTTGCGTGCGCATCGGGCCCCCTTTTTTTTAGAGCACGTGGAAGGGAAGGCGAATGCCATCGCATCACGTGACGTCCGGCGAGGTCTCGCGACATTTTGCTTCGCGGAGCCGGGATGGGCGTGTCCCGCGCGTCATGCATCCTGCCAGTTTGACAGGCCTGCCCTATAGAGGCATTTCTTTCCCCCCCACACCCGCTCCGCGCGCAGCATGACGGAAGAGAGAGTTCTTCGAATCGCAAGAGCGGCGAACCTCTGCTCTTTGGAGATTTGTTTTCACAGAGGATTTCTTGCGAGAATTATCGCGAGAATTGCCCGGCGAGTCCCGATGGTTGCTTGTTTTCCTTGACCGCCCCTCCAGAAAAGCTTTTCGGCGCGCGCTTCTCTGGGAATTGGAGTTCGGCGTTTTGAAGGCCGCAAGGCTTCCCATTGCAGGCCCCGGCACATCTATCCCCAGCCATCGAAGTGGGGAATCATGGGCTCTGTTATCCAAAGGCTGCTCCCTGTAGTTCAGTTTTGCCCTGTAATGTCTAATGAGATATTTCTCGATTATAGAGTCTTTAAAATTGGGGGGAGGGGGGTTTCACAAAGTCCCAGAATCCCCCAGCTATGCTGGCTGAGGGACTCTGAGAATTGAAGTGGAGTTGAAGTCCACCAGCTGGGGATTATGGAAGTCAAAAGAGGAATTCTGGGAATTGAAGTCAAGTGATCCACCAGCTGGGGATTCTGGAAGTTGAAGTCCCTTTATACCGGCTGAGGGATTCTGGGAGTTGAAGTCAAGTTGAAATCCCCCAGCTTGGGATTCTGGGAGTCAAAGTCCATCAATGCTGTCTGGGAATTCAGGGAGTTGGAAAGTCAAATTTAAGTTCACCAGCTGGGGATTCTGGGAATTGAAGTCCACTCATGCTGGCTGAGGGACTCTGGGAGTGGAAGTCAAGTCGAACTGGAAGTCCACCATCGGGATTCTGGAAGTCGAAATTCACTCATTCTAGCGGGGATTGTGGGAATTGAAGTCCACCCACGTGGCAAGGGGGAAGTCTCAAACTCTGATTCAGCTGGGGAATTATGGGAATCGAAGTCTGGGCTATTTCCCCCCCCCCCCAGTGAATTCTGGGAATTGAAGTCCTCTCTTTCTTAAGGCCTGGGAAATTTGAAAAGAACAAACAAAAAACCCAATTCCAAACCACAACCTCCCACCTCAAACCAAGTCCGAAATGATGCCTGAAACGCTTCTATTCCCTCCCCCCCCCCACGATTGATGGAGAAAGGCAAGCTTTGTTGCAACCTCCAGTTCCCCTCCCCGCTTTCTCCCACCCCCAAGGGGAGGGGTCACCTGTCTAACAAACTTCCCCACCTTCCCTCCCCTCTGCTCCCCTCCCAGAAGCCCAGCGGATATTTTGCAACTTGGAAGGGGATGGAAAAAAAATAACGTATAATAAAATAAATAAAATAAAAATAAATTAAATTAATTAATTAAATTAAATTAAATAATAAAATAAAATAAATGCCCAGTCAAACTGAACCGAAGAGCAGCCTGTGCCATTTGGGGAGGGATGGGGGGTGGTGAGATAAATATATAAAAGTCCAGTCAAACTGAGCCAAAGAGTGGTGAGTATCATTTGGGGAGGGAGGTAAATAAAAGCCCAGCCAGACGGATCCAGAAGTCAAAATGAGACGAACAGCAGCGTGTGTCTTTTTGGCCCACTGCCCCCTCCCTGTGGGACAACCAGAAGGGAGTGTGGGGAAGGGAGGCAGGACGATGACCCACCCCCCATGCTCCAAAGGGAGCGGAAGGAGGAGCTAAAGGGGACCTCACACGCACACACACACACACCCTAGACCAGGGGTTGCCAACCTTTTGGACCTCAGGGACCACGAAACTCATAATTTTAGATCCCAGGGACCACTAACTGGTTCTGTGGGTGTGGCCTAATTTGTGGGTGTAGCTTGGTGGTCATGTGACTGGCTGGGCATGGCTTGTGTGTAAATATATTTATCTAAATACTGAACTTTTTTTGATAAAAAAGCAACTTTTACCCCAAATCAGGCAAAGCAGGCAGATTGAGTTGCTCCCAGAATCACAGATTCATTCAGAAATCTATCTATCTGCCATTGGCTAACTCAGTCTGTCACATAAAATTTGCTTGCAAGCAAACTCATAAAATTAACTCACAACACACCATGTATGTAAATATTGAATGTTTTATTAAAAAAGAGAGTAACTTTTACCCCAAATCAGGCAAAGCAGGCAGATTGAGTTGCTCACAGAATCATTCAGTGATCTATCTATCTGCCATTGGCTAGCTCAGTCTCTCAAATTTGTTTGCGGTGAGTCTGCACTGAATTTGCTTGCAAGCAAACCTTCAGTATTAAGGTTTGGCTCTTCAAAGCAGAACCGAAGATCTAAAGACTATCTAGAAAGCAAGAAATCCAACCATTTCCTGCTTCCTAGCTAATCTAAATCTCCCAGCACAGCAGAACAGCTGATGGTCGGAAAAAGGAAAAATGGCAATTTAGCAGGCAAGTTTGCCAGGTAAGGAGTGAATGGGTGGAGAGGGTTCCCACGGGCCATGTGGGTGGTGCAGCCTTGTGTTTCATTGCTTTGGGGGGTTATTAGTGTCGTGTCCGCAAAAAGACGCCAGGAGTCGGTGACTACGTTTCAAGCTCTTTATTAAACAGTTGTGAACCGAACCGGCGAAAAGGAAAAAGCCCGCGGCTTTTATCCTTTTCGCTGCGGCGGCCGCGGCCAATGGCAGCGATTCAAGTCTCCCGCTCTTGGAGCGAGCCAATCGCGGGAGACTTCAATCGGGCCAATCAGCGCGGCTCGCCTGGCCAATCAGAAATCCCCGCGCTTTAGCCAATCAAAGCGCGGGGATTTCGAGTATGTAAATTAAGGACAGAACAATTAGAGCACATGGGCATGGGCTCTCCGCATCCCCCGCTTCCTGGGCTTCACTCATGGAAGGTCCATTTTTCCTCTCTCACCTATGGTCCCCAAACCCAACCTGCATGGCATGTGTGTGTGTGTGGGGGGTGTCTTGAGCCCTCCTTAAGCACCAGGCGTGGGAGTGGGTTGATTGACAGCCCGCACAGCTTGATTGACAACCCCCAGGCTGGCGGGGGCTCAGTTTGGAAAGCTGGGCTTCCAGTGGGACACATGTGGGTGTCGTTTCTCCGGGATTGCTGGCCGACATACTGGGGGAAGGGAGGGGAGGGGGGAGCGACTGTGTGTGTGTGTGTGTCAGATAGACTGCTACTGTTTAGGGAAGCTGCAGCTGTTGGCAGCTGTTCTCATAGAATGACAGAGTCAGGAGGGACCTCGGAGGGCATCGAGTCCAACCCCCTGCTAAAGCAGGAGACCCTCACAGAATCCAAGAATGACAGAGTGGGGAGGGACCTTGGGGGATATCTAGTCCAACCCCCTGCTCAAAAAGAAGACCCTTAAAGAATGATAGAGTTGGAGGGGACCTTGGAGGTCATCTAGTCCAACCCTCTACTCAAGCAGGAGATTCTTGATAGAATGCTAGCATAATGGAAAGGAGGTCATCTAGTCATTGGCTTTGAAGTAAATATTTATTGTTTTTTTCATTTGAATTTTCATTCACTTTGAATTGAATTTTCATTGGCCTTTAATTCAATTTTCATTTGAACATTTTGTCTTCCTCCCAGGAGTTATCGATGGGCACCTATGTCGAGTTGGAAGTCGACCTCATCCAGACGATTTGCAGGAAACATCAGTGGAGGAGTCAGAATTGCCAGATCAAAGCTGGTGGCGTGAGTACACAGACATTCATGAACACAGAAACACACACAAAGGTTACAGACCACCTCCCCTTTCCCGGAACCAAATCTTGCATAACACAACAAGCGACAAAGCCATCCTTTCACAAGCCAAACCTCAAAAAAGACACCCAGGAAACTCTCCCAGAATGGGACCTCTGAGGTCATCTAGTCCAACCCGCTGCTCCAGCAGGAATCCCTTTCAGAATCATAGAATGACAGAGTTGGAAGGGACCTCGGAGGTCATCTAGTCCGACCCACTGCCCGAGTGGGAGACCCCAACAGAATGACTGAGTTGGAAGGGACCTCAGAGGAGGTCTAGTCCAGCAGTCACCCACCAGTGGCCCACGGCCCACTGGTAGGCCGTGAGAAAATTTTGGTGGGCTGCAGAGAAATCTCAGCCCCAGAGCAACCCCCCAAACCAATAAAACAAGGCTGCACTGCCCACATGGCCCGCAGGAACCCTCCCCACCCACTCACTCCTTACCCAGCAAACTTGCCTGCTAAATTGCTATTTTTCCTTTTTCCGACCATCAGCTGTTCTGCTGTGCCGGGAGATTTAGCTAGGAAGCAGGAAATGGTTGGATTTCTTGCTTTCCAGCTAGTCTTTAGATCTTTGGCTCTGCTTTTAAGCACAGCCGAACCTCCCTTAGGACTGAAGGTTCTATTATTCAGTGCAGACTCATGGCAAGAAAGAGAGAGGGAGAGAGAGAGAGAGAATACTTTATTGGCCAAGTGTGATTGGACACACAAGGAATTTGTCTTGGTGTAAATACTCTCAGTATACATAAAAGAAAATATCCATACATTAAGAACCAAGAATCATAAGGTCAATATAAATTGTAAGTATACAAGCAACAAAGTTACAGTCATATAGTAAGTGGGAAGGGATGGGTGATAAGGAGTGATGACAAGATTTAACAGTAATAGTAGTGCAGACTTTGTAAATAGTTGAACAATGTTGAGGGAATTATTTGTCTAGCAGAGTGATGGCTTTTGGGAAAACACTGTTCTTGTGTCTAGTTGTTCTGTTGTGCAATGCTCTATAGCATCGTTTTGAGGGTAGGAGTTGAAACAGTTTATGTCTGGGATGTGAGGGGTCTATAAATATTTTCACTGCCCTCTTTTTGACTCGTGCAGTATACAGGTCCTCGATTGAAGGCAGGTTGGTAGTAATTGTTTTTTCTGCATTCCTAATTACTCTCTGAAGTCTGTGTCTGTCCTGTTGGGTTGCAGAACCAAACCAGACAGTTATAGAGGTGCAGATGACAGACTCAATAATTCCTCTGTAGAACTGTATCAGCAGCTCCTTGGGCAATTTGAGCTTTCTGAATTGGCACAGAAAGAACATTCTTTGTTGTGCTTTTTTGATGATGTTTTTGATGTTAGGTGTTCATTTTAGGTCTTGTGATATAATAGAACCGAGAAATTTGAAGGTCTCTACTGTTGAGATACTGTGTTGTCTAGTATTGTAAGAGGTGGTAGTATGGGAGGGTTTCTTCTAAAGTCTACCACCATTTCTATGGTTTTGAGTGTGTTCAGTTCCAGATTGTTCCGGTTACACCACGAGGCAAGTTGTATAATCTCCTGTCTGTATACAGATTCATCGTTGTCTTGAATGAGACTAATCACTGTTGTGTCATCAGCAAAATTCAATATTTTAACAGATGCAGTCATTGGTATATAGGGAGAAGTGGAGAAAGCACACAGCCTTGGGGGCCCCCTGTGCTGATTGTAAAGGTATCGGATGTGATTCTGCCTAGCTTGACCTGCTGCTTCCTGTCTGTTAGGAAGCTTATGATCCACTTACAAGTGTGTTCAGGTACCGCTAGTTGGTTTAATTTACTTGGAAGAGTGTCTGGAATGATGGTATTGAATGCTGAACTGAAGTCTACAAAGAGAACCCTCGCGTAGGTATTTGGAGATTCAAGGTGTTGTAGGATGTAATGCAGAGCCATGTTAACAGCATCATCTGTCGATCTACAGGTGAAACTCAAAAAATCAGAATATTGTGCAAAAGTTCATTTATTTCAGTACTGCAACTTAAAAGGTGAAACTAATATATGAGATAGATTCATTACATGCAAAGCAAGATAGTTCAAGCCGTGATTTGTCATAATTGAGATGATTATGGCTTACAGCTCATGAAAACCCCAAATCCACAATCTCAGAAAATTAGAATATTGTGAAAAGGTTCAGTATTCCAGGCTCAAAGTGTCCCTGTCAGCCCTCAAGATACCTTCCTCTGTTGCTTTTCTGCTATTATTGCATTATTTCTCTGGGCTGTCATGACAATGGTGGGAGGGGGGATTTTGCTAGGGAAGAAGACTGGAGGTGTTTGCATTCCTTGCTGGGCTAGAAAGGGGAGGGGGGATTCTTTTCTTTAACTTTCCATTTCTTGGCTATCTTCTGTCCTCTTTTGCGCAACTGCGAACTTTTATCAAAATATGTCAAGGTCATTTGACAAGACACCTCATCACCATCTGGAAATGACCACATGAGCTTATTCAGAAGTTTTAATTGGAAGAATAATTTGAACTTTGGGGGGTGGGAACAAACCTAATTATTTGTATGTGGATTCTACCCGCCAATTTCTCAGTTTCGGAATTGATCTGTAGCTTCCACTTTATTTTCCAGTAAAAGGATAACTTTGCTCTACACCATGGAGTCTGAGTATTTCTTTCTTGGGATCTAAAGGGAGCACAGCCTGACAATTCTGTTCTGTTCTGTATTCTAAGCTTTTCTGAATTTTATTCAATTATGAATTTTATTCTATTCTGAATTTTATTCAATTCTATTCTGAATTTTGTTCTGTTTTGAATTTTATGCTATTCTTCTGAATTTTATACTATTCTCAATTCCATTTTATTTTGAATTTTATTCTATTCTGAATTTTATTCTATTCTATTTTGAATTTTATTCTATTCTATTCTGAATTCTGTTCAATTTTGAATTGAATTCTATTCTGAATTCTATTCTATTCTGAATTAAATTGTATTATGAAAATAATTCTTTTCTGAATTTTATTCTATTCTGAATTTTATTCTATTCTATTCTGAATTTTGTTCTGTTTAGAATTTTATGCTATTCTTCTGAATTTTATACTATTCTCAATTCCATTTTATTTTGAATTTTATTCTATTCTGAATTTTATTCTATTCTATTCTGAATTTTGTACTATTCTGAATTCTGTTCTATTTTGAATTTAATTCTATTCTGAATTAAATTGTATTATGAATATAATTCTTTTCTGAATTTTATTCTATTCTGAATTTTATTCAATTCTATTCTGAATTCCATTCTATTCTGAATTCTATTAAATGCTGAATTCTATTCTGTTCTGAAATCTGTTCTGTTCTGAATTGTAAGCGTTTCTGAATTTTATTCTATTATGAATTTTATTCTATTCTGAAATCTACTCTATTGTTAACTCTATTCTATTCTGAATTTTATTCCTTTCTGAATTTTATTCTATTCTCTATTCTATTCTATTCTGAAATTTATTCTATTCTGAATTCAATACTATCATTAATTTATAATATTCTGTTCTGAATTTGATTCTGTTCTGAATTTTATTCTATTCTATTCCCTAATTTTATTCTGTTTTGAATTTTATGCTATTCTATTCAGAATTTTATACTATTCTCAATTCTATTCTATTTTGAATTTTATGCTATTCTATTCAGAATTTTATACTATTCTCAATTCTATTCTATTTTGAATTTAATTCTATTCTGAATTTAATTCTATTCTATTCTGAATTTTGTTCTGTTTTGAATTTTATGCTATTCTTCTGAATTTTATACTATTCTCAATTCCATTTTATTTTGAATTTTATTCTATTCTGAATTTTATTCTGAATTCTATTCTATTCTATTTTGAATTTAATTCAATTCTGAATTCTATTCCATTCTGAATTAAATTCTATTCTATATTCAATTCTTTTCTGAATTTTATTCTCTTCTCTTCTGAATTCTCTTCTGTTCTGTATTCTAAGCTTTTCTGAATTTTATTCAATTATGAATTTTATTCTATTCTGAATTCTGTTCTATTTTGAATTGAATTCTATTCCAGTCTGAATTAAATTGTATTATGAATATAATTCTTTTCTGAATTTTATTCTATTCTGAATTTTATACTATTCTATTCTGAATTTTGTTCTGTTTTGAATTTTATGCTATTCTTCTGAATTTTATACTATTCTCAATTCCATTTTATTTTGAATTTTATTCTATTCTGAATTTTATTCCATTCTATTCTGAATTTTGTACTATTCTGAATTCTGTTCTATTTTGAATTGAATTCTATTCTGAATTATATTCTATTCTGAATTCTATTCTATTCTGAATTAAATTGTATTATGAATATAATTCTTTTCTGAATTTTATTCTATTCTGAATTTTATTCTATTCTGAATTTTATTCAATTCAATTCTGAATTCTATTCTATTCTGAATTCTATGAAATGCTGAATTCTATTCTATTCTGGAATCTATTCTGTTCTGAATTGTCAGCGTTTCTGAATTTTATTCTATTATGAATTTTATTCTATTCTGAAATCTACTCTATTGTTAACTCTATTCTATTCTGAATTTTATTCCTTTCTGAATTTTATTCTATTCTCCATTCTATTCTATTCTATTCTGAAATTTATTCTATTCTGAATTCAATACTATTCTGAATTTATTCTATTCTATTCTGAATGTGATTCTATTCTGAATTTTATTCTCTTCTCTTCTGAATTCTGTTCTGTTCTGTAGTATAAGCTTTTCTGAATTTTATTCAATTATGAATTTTATTCTATTCTGAATTTTATTCTATTCTATTCTCAATTTTGTACTATTCTGAATTCTGTTCTATTTTGAATTTAATTCTATTCTGAATTCTGTTCTATTCTGAATTAAATTGTATTATGAATATAATTCTTTTCTGAATTCTATTCTATTCTGAATTCTATTAAATGCTGAATTCTATTCTGTTCTGAATTGTAAGCGTTTCTGAATTTTATTCTATTTTGAATTTTATTCTATTCTGAATTTTATTCTATTCTGAATTTTATTCTATTCTGAATTTTATTCTATTCTGAAATCTACCCTATTGTTAACTCTATTCTATTCTGAATTTTATTCCTTTCTGAATTTTATTCCATTCTCTATTCTATTCTATTCTGAACTTTATTCTATTCTCAATTCAATACTATCATGAATTTATTCTATTCTGTTCTGAATTTGATTTTATTCTGAATTTGATTCTATTCTATTCCCTAATTTTATTCTGTTTTGAATTTGATGCTATTCTATTGAGAATTTTATACTATTCTCAATTCTATTCTATTTTGAATTTAATTCTATTCTGAATTTAATTCTATTCTATTCTAAATTAAATTCTATTCTGAATTCAATTCTTTTCTGAATTTTATTCTAATCTGAATTTTATTCTCTTCTCTTCTGAATTCTGTTCTGTTCTGTATTCTCAGCTTTTCTGAATTTTATTCAATTATGAATTTTATTCTATTCTGAATTTTATTCTATTCTATTCTGAATATTGTTGTTTTGAATTTTATGCTATTCTTCTGAATTTTATACTATTCTCAATTCCATTTTATTTTGAATTTTATTCTATTCTATTCTGAATTTTGTACTATTCTGAATTCTGTTCTATTTTGAATTTAATTGTATTATGAATATAATTCTTTTCTGAATTTTATTCTATTCTGAATTTTTTCAATTCTATTCTGAATTCTATTCTATTCTGAATTCTATTAAATGCTGAATTCTATTCTATTCTGAAATCTATTCTTTTCTGAATTGTAATCGTTTCTGAATTTTATTCTATTCTGAATTTTATTCCTTTCTGAATTTTATTCTATTCTCTATTCTATTCTATTCTGAAATTTATTCTATTCTGAATTCAATACTATCATGAATTTATTCTATTCTGTTCTGAATTTTATTCTATTCTGAATTTGATTCTATTCTATTCCCTAATTTTATTCTGTTTTGAATTTTATGGTATTTTATTCAGAATTTTGTTCTGTTTTGAATTTTATGCTATTCTTCTGAATTTTATACTATTCTCAATTCCATTTTATTTTGAATTTTATTCTATTCTGAATTTTATTCAATTCTATTCTGAATTCTATTCTATTCTGAATTCTATTAAATGCTGAATTCTATTCTATTCTGAAATTTATTCTATTCTGAATTCAATACTATTCTGAATTTATTCTATTCTATTCTGAATGTGATTCTGTTCTGAATTTTATTCTCTTCTCTTCTGAATTCTGTTCTGTTCTGTATTATAAGCTTTTCTGAATTTTATTCAATTATGAATTTTATTCTATTCTGAATTTTATTCTATTCTATTCTCAATTTTGTACTATTCTGAATTCTGTTCTATTTTGAATTTAATTCTATTCTGAATTCTGTTCTATTCTGAATTAAATTGTATTATGAATATAATTCTTTTCTGAATTCTATTCTATTCTGAATTCTATTAAATGCTGAATTCTATTCTGTTCTGAAATCTATTCTGTTCTGAATTGTAAGCGTTTCTGAATTTTATTATATTTTGAATTTTATTCTATTCTGAATTTTATTCTATTCTGAAATCTACCCTATTGTTAACTCTATTCTATTCTGAATTTTATTCCTTTCTGAATTTTATTCCATTCTCTATTCTATTCTATTCTGAAATTTATTCTATTCTGAATTCAATACTATCATGATTTTATTCTATTCTGTTCTGAATTTGATTCTATTCTGAATTTGATTCTATTCTATTCCCTAATTTTATTCTGTTTTGAATTTTATGCTATTCTATTCAGAATTTTATACTATTCTCAATTCTGTTCTATTTTGAATTTAATTCTATTCTGAATTTTATTCTATTCTATTCCCTAATTTTATTCTGTTTTTAATTTTATGCTATTCTATTCTGAATTTTGTACTATTCTGAATTCTGTTCTATTTTGAATTTAATTCTATTCTGAATTCTATTCTATTCTGAATTAAATTGTATTATGAATATAATTCTTTTCTGAATTTTATTCTATTCTGAATTTTATTCAATTCTATTCTGAATTCTATTCTATTCTGAATTTTATTAAATGCTGAATTCTATTCTATTCTGAAATCTATTCTGTTGTGAATTGTAAGCATTTCTGAATTTTATTCTATTTGGAATTTTATTCCTTTCTGAATTTTATTCTATTCTCTATTCTATTCTATTCTGAAATTTATTCTATTCTGAATTCAATACTATTATGAATTTATTCTATTCAATTCTGAATTTGATTCTATTCTGAATTTTATTCGATTCTATTCCCTAATTTTATTCTGTTTTGAATTTTATGCTATTCTATTGAGAATTTTATACTATTCTCAATTCTATTCTATTTTGAATTTAATTCTATTCTGAATTTTATTCTATTCTATTCTAAATTAAATTCTATTCTGAATTCAATTCTTTTCTGAATTTTATTCTAATCTGAATTTTATTCTCTTCTCTTCTGAATTCTGTTCTGTTCTGTATTCTAAGCTTTTCTGAATTTTATTCAATTATGAATTTTATTCAATTATGAATTTTATTCTATTCTATTCTGAATTTTGTTGTTTTGAATTTTATGCTATTCTTCTGAATTTTATACTATTCTCAATTCCATTTTATTTTGAATTTTATTCTATTCTATTCTGAATTTTGTACTATTCTGAATTCTGTTCTATTTTGAATTTAATTGTATTATGAATATAATTCTTTTCTGAATTTTATTCTATTCTGAATTTTTTCAATTCTATTCTGAATTCTATTCTATTCTGAATTCTATTAAATGCTGAATTCTATTCTATTCTGAAATCTATTCTTTTCTGAATTGTAAGCGTTTCTGAATTTTATTCTATTCTGAATTTTATTCCTTTCTGAATTTTATTCTATTCTCTATTCTATTCTATTCTGAAATTTATTCTATTCTGAATTCAATACTATCATGAATTTATTCTATTCTGTTCTGAATTTGATTCTGTTCTGAATTTGATTCTATTCTATTCCCTAATTTTATTCTGTTTTGAATTTTATGCTATTTTATTCAGAATTTTGTTCTGTTTTGAATTTTATGCTATTCTTCTGAATTTTATACTATTCTCAATTCCATTTTATTTTGAATTTTATTCTATTCTGAATTTTATTCTATTCTATTCTCAATATTGTACTATTCTGAATTCTGTTCTATTTTGAATTTAATTCTATTCTGAATTCTGTTCTATTCTGAATTAAATTGTATTATGAATATAATTCTTTTCTGAATTCTATTCTATTCTGAATTCTATTAAATGCTGAATTCTATTCTGTTCTGAATTGTAAGCGTTTCTGAATTTTATTCTATTTTGAATTTTATTCTATTCTGAATTTTATTCTATTCTGAAATCTACCCCATTGTTAACTCTATTCTATTCTGAATTTTATTCCTTTCTGAATTTTATTCCATTCTCTATTCTATTCTATTCTGAAATTTATTCTATTCTGAATTCAATACTATCATGAATTTATTCTATTCTGTTCTGAATTTGATTTTATTCTGAATTTGATTCTATTCTATTCCCTAATTTTATTCTGTTTTGAATTTTATGCTATTCTATTCAGAATTTTATACTATTCTCAATTCTGTTCTATTTTGAATTTAATTCTATTCTGAATTTTATTCTATTCTATTCCCTAATTTTATTCTGTTTTTAATTTTATGCTATTCTATTCTGAATTTTGTACTATTCTGAATTCTGTTCTATTTTGAATTTAATTCTATTCTGAATTCTATTCTATCTGAATTAAATTGTATTATGAATCTAATTCTTTTCTGAATTTTATTCTTTTCTGAATTTTATTCAATTCTATTCTGAATTCTATTCTATTCTGAATTCTATTAAATGCTGAATTCTTTTCTATTCTGAAATCTATTCTGTTGTGAATTGTAAGCATTTCTGAATTTTATTCTATTATGAATTTTATTCCTTTCTGAATTTTATTCTATTCTCTATTCTATTCTATTCTGAAATTTATTCTATTCTGAATTCAGTACTATCATTAATTTATTCTATTCTGTTTTGAATTTGATTCTATTCTGAATTTTATTCGATTCTATTCCCTAATTTTATTCTGTTTTGAATTTTATGCTATTCTATTCAGAATTTTATACTATTCTCAATTCTATTCTATTTTGAATTTAATTCTATTCTGAATTTTATTATATTCTATTCTAAATTAAATTCTATTCTGAATTCAATTCTTTTCTCAATTTTATTCTAATCTGAATTTTAATCTCTTCTCTTCTGAATTCTGTTCTGTTCTGTATTCTAAGCTTTTCTGAATTTTATTCAATTATGAATTTTATTCAATTATGAATTTTATTCAATTATGAATTTTATTCTATTCTATTCTGAATTTTGTTGTTTTGAATTTTATGCTATTCTTCTGAATTTTATACTATTCTCAATTCCATTTTATTTTGAATTTTATTCTATTCTATTCTGAATTTTGTACTATTCTGAATTCTGTTCTATTTTGAATTTAATTGTATTATGAATATAATTCTTTTCTGAATTTTATTCTATTCTGAATTTTTTCAATTCTATTCTGAATTCTATTCTATTCTGAATTCTATTAAATGCTGAATTCTATTCTATTCTGAAATCTATTCTTTTCTGAATTGTAAGCGTTTCTGAATTTTATTCTATTCTCTATTCTATTCTATTCTGAAATTTATTCTATTCTGAATTCAATACTATCATGAATTTATTCTATTCTGTTCTGAATTTGATTCTATTCTGAATTTTATTCTATTCTATTCCCTAATTTTATTCTATTTTGAATTTTATGCTATTCTTCTGAATTTTATACTATTCTCAATTCCATTTTATTTTGAATTTTATTCTATTCTGAATTTTATTCTATTCTGTTCTGAATTTTGTACTCTTCTGAATTCTGTTCTATTTTGAATTTAATTCTATTCTGAATTCTATGCTATTCTGAATTCTATTAAATGCTGAATTCTTTTCTATTCTGAAATCTATTCTGTTGTGAATTGTAAGCATTTCTGAATTTTATTCTATTATGAATTTTATTCCTTTCTGAATTTTATTCTATTCTGTATTCTATTCTATTCTGAAATTTATTCTATTCTGAATTCAATACTATTCTGAATTTATTCTATTCTATTCTGAATGTGATTCTATTCTGAATTTTATTCTCTTCTCTTCTGAATTCTGTTCTGTTCTGTATTATAAGCTTTTCTGAATTTTATTCAATTATGAATTTTATTCTATTCTGAATTTTATTCTATTCTATTCTCAATTTTGTACTATTCTGAATTCTGTTCTATTTTGAATTTAATTCTATTCTGAATTCTGTTCTATTCTGAATTAAATTGTATTATGAATATAATTCTTTTCTGAATTCTATTCTATTCTGAATTCTATTAAATGCTGAATTCTATTCTGTTCTGAAATCTATTCTGTTCTGAATTGTAAGCGTTTCTGAATTTTATTCTATTCTGAATTTTATTCTATTCTGAAATCTACCCTATTGTTAACTCTCTTCTATTCTGAATTTTATTCCTTTCTGAATTTTATTCCATTCTCTATTCTATTCTGAAATTTATTCTATTCTGAATTCAATACTATCATGAATTTATTCTATTCTGTTCTGAATTTGATTCTATTCTGAATTGGATTCTATTCTATTCCCTAATTTTATTCTGTTTTGAATTTTATGCTATTCTATTCAGAATTTTATACTATTCTCAATTCTGTTCTATTTTGAATTTAATTCTATTCTGAATTCTATTCTATTCTATTCCTTAATTTTATTCTGTTTTTAATTTTATGCTATTCTATTCTGAATTTTGTACTATTCTGAATTCTGTTCTATTTTGAATTTAATTCTATTCTGAATTCTATTCTATTCTGAATTAAATTGTATTGTGAATATAATTCTTTTCTGAATTTTATTCTATTCTGAATTTTATTCAATTCTATTCTGAATTCTATTCTATTCTGAATTTTATTAAATGCTGAATTCTTTTCTATTCTGAAATCTATTCTGTTGTGAATTGTAAGCATTTCTGAATTTTATTCTATTCTGAATTTTATTCCTTTCTGAATTTTATTCTATTCTCTATTCTATTCTATGCTGAAATTTATTCTATTCTGAATTCAATACTATTATGAATTTATTCTATTCAATTCTGAATTTGATTCAATTCTGAATTCTATTCTATTCTATTCCTTAATTTTATTCTGTTTTTAATTTTATGCTATTCTATTCTGAATTTTGTACTATTCTGAATTCTGTTCTATTTTGGATTTAATTCTGTTCTGAATTCTATTCTATTCTGAATTAAATTGTATTATGAATATAATTCTTTTCTGAATTTTATTCTCTTCTGAATTTTATTCAATTCTATTCTGAATTCAATACTATCATGAATTTATTCTATTCTGTTCTGAATTTGATTCTATTCTGAATTGGATTCTATTCTATTCCCTAATTTTATTCTCTTTTGAATTTTATGCTATTCTATTCAGAATTTTATACTATTGTATTTTAAATTAAATTCTATTCTGAATTCAATTCTTTTCTGAATTTTATTCTAATCTGAATTTTATTCTCTTCTCTTCTGAATTCTCTTCTCTTCTGTATTCTAAGCTTTTCTGAATTTTATTCAATTCTGAATTTTATTCTATTCTATTCTGAATTTTGTTCTGTTTTGAATTTTATGCTATTCTTCTGAATTTTATACTATTCTCAATTAAATTTTATTTGGAATTTTATTCTATTCTATTCTGAATTTTGTACTATTCTGAATTCTGTTCTATTTTGAATTTAATTCTATTCTGAATTCTGTTCTATTCTGAATTAAATTGTATTATGAATATAATTCCTTTCTGAATTCTATTCTATTCTGAATTCTATTAAATGCTGAATTCTATTCTGTTCTGAAATCTATTCTGTTCTGAATTGTAAGCGTTTCTGAATTTTATTCTATTCTGAATTTTGTACTATTCTGAAATCTACCCTATTGTTAACTCTATTCTATTCTGAATTTTATTCCTTTCTGAATTTTATTCCTTTCTCTATTCTATTCTGAAATTTATTCTATTCTGAATTCAATACTATCATGAATTTATTCTATTCTGTTCTGAATTTGATTCTATTCTGAATTGGATTCTATTCTATTCCCTAATTTTATTCTGTTTTGAATTTTATGCTATTCTATTCAGAATTTTATACTATTCTGAAATCTGTTCTATTTTGAATTTAATTCTATTCTGAATTCTATTCTATTCTGAATTAAATTGTATTATGAATATAATTCTTTTCTGAATTTTATTCTATTCTGAATTTTATTCAATTCTATTCTGAATTCTATTCTATTCTGAATTCTATTAAATGCTGAATTCTTTTCTATTCTGAAATCTATTCTGTTGTGAATTGTAAGCATTTCTTAATTTTATTCTATTATGATTTTTATTCCTTTCTGAATTTTATTCTATTCTCTATTCTATTCTATTCTGAAATTTATTCTATTCTGAATTCAATACTATTCTGAATTTATTCTATTCAATTCTGAATTTGATTCTATTCTGAATTTTATTCGATTCTATTCCCTAATTTTATTCTGTTTTGAAATTTATGCTATTCTATTGAGAATTTTATACTATTCTCAATTCTATTCTATTTTGAATTTAATTCTATTCTGAATTCAATTCTTTTCTGAATTTTATTCTAATCTGAATTTTATTCTCTTCTCTTCTGAATTCTGTTCTGTTCTGTATTCTAAGTTTTTCTGAATTTTATTCAATTATGAATTTTATTCTATTCTGAATTTTATTCTATTCTATTCTGAATTTTGTTCTGTTTTGAATTTTATGCTATTCTTCTGAATTTCATACTATTCTCAATTCCATTTTATTTTGAATTTTATTCTATTCTATTTTGAATTTTGTACTATTCTGAATTCTGTTCTATTTTGAATTTAATTTTATTATGAATATAATTCTTTTCTGAATTTTATTCTATTCTGAATTTTTTCAATTCTATTCTGAATTCTGTTCTATTTTGAATTTAATTTTATTATGAATATAATTCTTTTCTGAATTTTATTCTATTCTGAGTTTTTTCAATTCTTTTTTTTTTTTGAAAAAGTTTTTATTAATTTTCTACAAACAAGACAAACAAAACATAAAAACATCAACTCTTATATGTACATCCAGTGTGTCAGTTGGTTCATCATTTTTGTGCATTCATTCTGTAGTCTCAATTACAATTATGTTACAAAACAACTCATATTGTCAATCCAAACTTATATATCCTAATATCACTAAAAAAAAGAAGTTTTTGACTATATTTTTAATCATTCATGCTTTATGAGCTAACAATACTTTAAACCAGTTTACTCTATAACAAATCATCTAGTCATATCAAATCAATCCTAAAAAATCCTTTATAAATATAATATCAAATAGCAAAATAATAGCAAAATAAAGATATTCCTTACTATCTAGCATTCTAAATATTCTATTATCATATTTTATCATCTAGCCATTTATAAAAAAGATCCCAAATTTCGTAAAATTGTTTATCCTCTTGCTCTCTAATTTCAAATGTCAATCTGCTCATCTCAGCACATTCCAATATTTTCTTAATAATTTCTTCCTGTAATGGTATTTTCTCATTCTTCCAATTTTTAGCAAATACAATCCTGGCCGCTGTTAATACATTTACAATCAGGTATTTCAAATCTTTACTATAAATATCAGGTAAAATTCCCAATAAGAAGATCTCTGGTTTCAAGTCTATATGTTTCTTTGTCATTTTTTCCAACCACATGCGAATTATAGTCCAATATTTTCTAGCATCCTCACAAGTCCACCACATATGGTAATATGAGCCGGGTATCTGATGACATTTCCAGCATTTTTCAGATTTATTCTTAAACATTCTTGCTATTCTTGTCGGAGGAAAGTGCCACCTGTAAAACATCTTATACAAGTTTTCTTTATATGCTGTTGACATTGTCATTTTATAATTTTGAGACCACAATTGCTGCCATTTCTCTAAATCAATCCCATATCCAAAATTCTTCCCCCAAACAATCATAGTTTCTTTGACTTGTTCTTCCTCTAATTTCATTCCCAGTAAATAACCATATAGTTTTTTAATCACCTTCTCATCAGTACCCATCAAGATCTTATCTAAATCAGTCTGTTTATCATAAAATCCCTCCGTTTTGGAATCTTCATCATACCTTGAATGTATTTGTGCATATGAAAACCAATTCATCCTTATACCTTGTTCCTTTAAGTTTTGGATCGATTTAAGTTCACCCTTTTCATCCAAAAGTTCCCCATATCTAACTGTTTGTTCCTTCTTGTAGATTATAGGATAGGAAAATGCTTCAATGGTCGATAACCAAACTGGAATTTTCAAATAACATTGTCTTTTTATCTTCTCCCAATTTAACCACAAAGACTCCCGTACATAATGTCTTCTAAAATAACCCTGTGTTTTAGTTCCCTTATACCATAAAAAAGCATGCCAACCCAACAGCAAGTCATGCCCTTCTAATGTCAACAACCTATGTTTCCTTAATGTTATCCATTCTTTGACCCACATCAAACTTGCAGCTTGATAATACAATTCCCAATTAGGCAGACCAAAACCTCCTCTAATTCTAGCATCTTGCAAAAGCTTTAGCTTTATTCTCGCTTTTTTACCTTGCCATATAAACTTCAACATAATTTTATTTAAATCTTCAAAATAGTCTTTTCCAAGCCTAATTGGTATTGTTTGAAACAAAAATAAAATTCTAGGTAAGATATTCATCTTAATTGTTGAGATTCTCCCTATTAATGACAATTGCAAGTTTTCCCACTTCTTCAAATCTGTAGTTATCTGTTGTTTAAGTTTAATATAATTATTCTCCTTTAATGTGCTACATCTTGTTGTCAAATATATCCCCAGATACTTAACCTTATTTGTAACTTGAATTTTCAAAAGATCTGCCAATTCTTCTCTCTGTCTCAATAGCATATTCTTTGTCAAAATCTTTGTTTTGTCTTTATTTATTTTCAAACCAGCCACCTCTCCATATGCCTCTATCCTTTCCAGTAACTTTGGAGCTGTTTCTAGCGGATCTTCCAAAATAAAAGCTAAGTCATCAGCAAAAGCTTGTAGCTTAAATTCTTCCTTCTTAATTTTCATTCCTTTTATGCTTTTATCATCCCTAATATTTCTATTCAACACTTCCAAGGTCAACACAAATAGCAAAGGAGATAGGGGGCATCCTTGTCTTGTGCCTTTCCTTATATTAATAAAATCTGTAAGTTCCCCCTCCATCATTACCCTTGCTGTCTGTTTATTATATATAGCTTCTATTGCTTGAATAAATTTTTTAGCGAAACCCATCTGCTCCAATAATAATAACATAAATCTCCAGTTCACGTTGTCAAATGCTTTTTGAGCATCTAGGAATATCAAAGCCATTTGCTTTTCAGGATGAGCCTCATAGTATTCCAAAGTGTCCAAGATTACTCTCATATTGTCTCTAATTTGTCTCTTTGGCAGAAATCCATTTTGATCTGAGTGAATAAAATTATTTAAATATTTTTTAAGTCTTTCTGCTAAGATTGAAGCAAAGATTTTATAGTCTGCATTCAATAAAGAAATAGGTCTATAATTCTTAATTTGCAATGGGTCAGTCTCTTCCTTTGGTATGAGTGTAATATAAGCCTCTGACCATGTTTTAGGTATCATCTTTTTTAACATAACTTCATTCATAACTTCTAACAATGGGATGCTCAATAATTCTTGAAATGTTTTATAAAATTCTACTGGAAGCCCATCTGGACCCGGAGCTTTCCCATTATTTTGTCTCTTAAATGCTTCATTTAGTTCCATCATTGTTATATTGCTTTCTAGCATTTCTTCAGTCTCTTTAGGTATCTTTGGTAAATTAGCTTCCTGTAAATACTGTTTGACTTTTTCTTCATCAATATTCTCTTGTTTATATAGTTGCCCATAAAAATCTCGAATAATTTCTTTTTTCTCCTTATTCCCATAACAAACTTGGCCTTGTTCATCTATTAACTTCAATATTTTTCTTGATTCCTTCTCTTTTCTCAATTTATATGCTAGCCATCTACCTGGTTTATTTGCATCTTCAAAATAATTCTGTTTAGAGTTTCTAATTTTCTGTGCCAGTTCTTCTTTCTCTATTAATTCCATTTTATGTTTGATTACATCCAGCTTCAATTTAATATCCTTTTTCTGTGGCATTTTCTGTAATTCTTTTTCAAGAATTTTATACTCATCTTCCAAGGCCTTAGAAGCTTGCCTTTTCCTAATATTCTTTTTTCTTGTATAATCTATTATCAAACCTCTAGCGTATGCCTTCATTGTATCCCACACATTTTGCGTTGAAGTATCTTCTTTTTTATTTTCTCTGAAGAAAAAAGCCAATTCCTTCTCCATCCATTGTGTAAAATCTTTCTCCTTTAAAATAGTCTATTTGAATAAAAAGTATATTGTTTAGCTTTAACATTTCTTTCTCTCCAAATATCCTTTAAAGTTAATTCATCTGTCATTTTAAAAAAAGACCTTGGGAGAGCCTTTCTATTTTGCTTTGTTGTTGTTGCTATATAGTCCAGTTTATTGTCCACAATTCCATTAAAATCTCCCATCATAATTATATTAACATAGTCCAGTCCAATTATTTTCATGTGTAGCTTTTTATAAAACTCTTCTTGTTTATCGTTCGGAGCATAAATTGCAATCAAGAGTATTTTTATATTATTGTCCATTATTTCTACCATTAATACTCTTCCATCTTCATCCGTGTAAATCAATTTTGCTGGAATAGCCTCTTTAATGTATAAAACCACACCTCTTTTCTTACATTGAGTCAAAGAAGTAAATATTTTCCCCAATTTTGGCTGTAATAACAATTGTTCATGTTGTTTTTTAATGTGAACTTCTTGTAAACAAATTATATCAAATTTTAATTTCTCTAATTTATGAAAAGTTTTCCTTCTTTTAACAGCTGAATTAAGTCCATTTATATTCATTGTAATCAGTTTTTTTTCCTCCATGATTATGCTTTATATTTAGGTCTAACAGCTCTCGTGGATCTCACTTCACGCTGTTCTTTATTATCCATCTGTCCCCCTACTGCTCCTTTCTCTTTTTCAATCTCCAGTTGTTCATCTTGAAACTCAATTGATAAAGCCTCTTTCTCTGCTTCCTCTCTTCTTCCTCCAAAGAATTCTACATGGAAAAGTTCTGCTTTCTCAATTGAATCAATTCTATATCTCTGCTCTTGCCACCTAAACACTAGTCCTTCTGGAATCAGCCATCTATAATTCACTTCGTTTTCCAATAGTATTTTGGTCAGAAATCGATATTCTCTTCTCATCTCTCTCACTCTTCTGGGTATTTGTTTTAAAACCACAACCTCTTTACCCTTGTATTTCAATGTTTTCTCTCTTACTACTTGTTATATTTGCGTTTTAATGGATTTTTTGGTAAATCTAATATGGACTTCCTTGGGTAATTTATTTCTCATCGCATATCTTGTATAGACTCGATATATCTCATCTATTCCATCCATCATCTTTTCCTCTGTAATTTCCAAAGCATCTGCCAAAATTTCTATCATTACCGCTGCCAAATTTTCTCCTTTTTCCTCTTCTATATTTTGAAATCTGAGGTAAAATTCTGACCTTTCCATCTCCCACCTCAACATCCCACCTTTTTCTTGTTCAACCGCTGTTAGTCTGCTGTCAATATTTCCAATCTTCTTCTCTCTTTGTTTTCCTTCTTCCTCAATTTTTTGGAATCTCTCCTCATACTTAACCATCATTTGTTTAATATTTTCCACTTTTTCATCAGTCTTCTCTTTTCTTTGTTCAATATTTTCTGCTCTTTGTTCAATATTTTCTATTCTTTGTTCAATATTTTCTGTTCTTTGTTCAATATTTCCTGTTCTTTGTTCAATGATATCTGATTTTGTCTTGAGATCTTGGATTCCTTGCATAATCATCTGTAAAGTTACTTTTTCTTGTTCCTTATCTTGCTTCAACATTGTCTGAATTAAACGTTGTCCTCCAGCTGGTGGGGAAGCAGAGGTAGAAGCAGAAATGCCAGATGGTATTGGTTTCCTGCTCATTTCAATGTTTCCAAAACTTCAAATTCTTCTTGACTTTTAATCCAACTGGTAGAGCAGCCAATTATAATCCAAAATGGAGAACTCCAATAGTAAAAAACACGAAACCAAAGAAGAAACAGGAAAAAAGGAAGAAGAAAGATCTTCAGGTTCTTCTAGACCCTAATCCAATTACGAGATAGTCCACCATAAAAAAGGAAAAAATAGAAAGGAAAAAACAAACAAATCCAAAAATAATAATATTGATTAAGAGCAAAAGAAAAAAGAAAAAAGAAAAAGCAAAAAGAGAAAAAAAGCAAAAAGTTCCTTCAGATTCTTCACACCTTAATCCAATTAAAAAGTCTCAATAATCCAAAAAAAAAAAAAAAAAACCACCACAACAAAGTAGTCCAAAAACATAAATATGAAAAGCAAAAAAGTCCCAATAAAAAAGAAAAGAAAAATAAAGAATAAAAAAGAAAAAACTCTGAGGCTTTCCCTTTAAAATAAAAGGCAAAAATAAAAATATTACTAGAATTAAAATTTAGAAAAAGGCTAGGGAATGGGGTATATATAAGAAGACACACTGCACTTTGTTATTTATCCAAGGCTCTTGTTATGACTCTCTTCTCCAGCAGCTTCAAAGCCAAACCTCAAGTGTTGTTGATAACAGTCCAGGAAAGCACCTGCAATAATATTTTGCTATGCTCTCCCTCTATCTTATCACGTTAAAAAGTCCTTGAGATGAGGTCTTTTTGCAATTCTCTCCAATTCAAATAAAGATACTTTCAAGCCTCTAGTTGGCAGTGTTACAAAGTTTCTTAATGCTCTTTCTCCCCCCCAGCCAGAAAAAAGGAATAATATATACAGAAAAAAAGAAAAAAATAGCCAAAGGGAGCCTCTATCCTAAAGAAAGTTAAAAAATCAAAGGGAGCATAAAAAGAGAAAATTAAGAGAAAATTATTATAAGAGAAAATTCAATCCGGTTACCTACAAAGTCACAATAAAATTTTTCCCAAAAAGTATATATATATAAAAAAAACCAAGCCTCAATTTGACATCACTTTAAAAAACGCCGCTCAAAACAATTTCAGTCAAAAAAAAAATCTCACAGCTTTCTTCTTTATCCCGGATGAACTTTCCAACCTCAGCGAATTTACAACACAAAAGAGTTTTTCTCACCCAGCTGACACACTTCACTCCAATCACTTTCTTTCCGGAGCTGTCCCGACTTCAGCAGCTATGGAGGCTGCCTCTCCGCCGCCAGCGAAAGGGCTTCTTCCGGATCAAACCAGAGATTTTGCGATATCTCTGGGATCCTGGAACAATGCCCTTCACGATCACCGTCTCTACGGGACGGTTTAGGTCCGTTAGGACCGACCAGGGGCGAAAATATCAGCTACGATCTCAGAGCCCCGAGATCGCAGCTGTATCGCCGGAACGAAGCTGAATTCTATTCTATTCTGAAATCTATTCTGTTGTGAATTGTAAGCATTTCTGAATTTTATTCTATTCTGAATTTTATTCCTTTCTGAATTTCATTCTATTCTCTATTCTATTCTATTCTGAAATTTATTCTATTC
>JAUCBL010001011.1:0-27659 GCA_033807585.1 Hydrophis major
CACGCTATTATAGCTATTTTATCTTTATTAATAAAATAATACGAGATTAATATATAAAATATTTTAACCTCACTCAATTTTATTTCTACCCCCTTCATAAGATAGCAAAATAAATATAATTTATCTGCATTATAATTTTAATTCCCAGTTTTTATTATTATATATTCTAAAAACTATTGAGAATATTAAAATCACTCTCACGCTATTATAGCTATTTTATCTTTATTAATAAAATAATACGAGATTAATATATAAAATATTTTAACCTCACTCAATTTTATTTCTACCCCCTTCATAAGATAGCAAAATAAATATAATTTATCTGCATTATAATTTTAATTCCCAGTTTTTATTATTTCTTATTCTAAAAACTATTGAGAATATTAAAATCACTCTCACGCTATTATAGCTATTTTATCTTTATTAATAAAATAATACGAGATTAATATATAAAATATTTTAACCTCACTCAATTTTATTTCTACCCCCTTCATAAGATAGCAAAATAAATATAATTTATCTGCATTATAATTTTAATTCCCAGTTTTTATTATTATATATTCTAAAAACTATTGAGAATATTAAAACCACTCTCACGCTATTATAGCTATTTTATCTTTATTAATAAAATAATACGAGATTAATATATAAAATATTTTAACCTCACTCAATTTTATTTCTACCCCCTTCATAAGATAGCAAAATAAATATAATTTATCTGCATTATAATTTTAATTCCCAGTTTTTATTATTATATATTCTAAAAACTATTGAGAATATTAAAACCACTCTCACGCTATTATAGCTATTTTATCTTTATTAATAAAATAATACGAGATTAATATATGATAGTTAAGGTAGCACAGCTAGGCCGTGCAAAAGGCTTAAAACCTAAAAACAGATGTTCAAATCATCTCCTTAATATTAGAAAGTCAAGAATCGAACTTAAACCTGAAAGCCCAAAACTTTCAATACTGCCTATATACTACTTTCCAGTAAAGTCAGCTAATCAAGCTATCGGGCCCATACCCCGAAAATGCCACACGGCCTTTACTAATTAACATTATATCATGACTAGTAATCACAACAAGCATTACCCTAAGCACCCTACTAATCACCATAACAACCCATTGACTAATAATTTGAACATGCCTAGAAATTAATACCCTATCAATAGTTCCCATTATTGCTAAACCACACCACCCACGAGCAACAGAAGCCGCCACTAAATATTACCTAACACAAACACTAGCCTCCACAACCCTATTATTCGCAACAACAACAAACGCCATCAACACCGCACATTGAGAGACCCACCTCACAACAGAACCAGTAACAACTACAATTATTACCTTAACTTTAATAATAAAAATAGCTGCCGCACCCTTTCACTTCTGATTACCAGAAGTAGCACAAGGAGCTACCACTATAACAACCCTAGTTATCCTAACCTGACAAAAAATTGCACCACTAACAATTATACTAACCATCCACAACAAAATAAACCAAACTCTACTCCTCATATCAGCTATCCTTTCAATCATTATCGGAGGGTTAGGCAGCCTTAACCAAACCCAACTACGAAAACTAATAGCCTTTTCATCCATTGCCCACACAGGTTGAATCCTAGCCACAATATTCACCTCTCCAAAAATTTCAACCCTTACATTCATAATTTACATCTCAACCACAATCCCTATCTTCCTATCTATCAACCACTCAACTACAACAACAATTAAAGACTTAGGGGTGGCCTGAACAACATCACCACACCTATTAACTGTAATTACACTAACAACCGCCTCCCTAGGCGGCCTACCCCCTCTTACAGGGTTTATACCAAAATGGTTAATCCTAAACAAAATAACCTCTATAAATATAATCATAGAAGCCACCATCATAGCCGTATCATCCATGCTAAGCCTATATGTCTACCTACGACTAACCTATATTTTAACCATAACCCTATCACCACACACAACCCTAACAACAATAAAATGACGAACCCCACACAAAAAACACCCTATAATAACACCCCTACTCACAATAATAACCGCCCTCTTATTACCACTAACACCAAACATGTAGGAACTTAAGTTATATTACAAACTAGAGGCCTTCAAAGCCCCCAAAAAAGACCATTTTAGTTCCTGCCAGAGTCTGCGGCTACACCACATCACCTGATTGCAACACAGGAGTTTTTACCTTAAACTAAGACTCTAACCCAATATGACGGACATAACCCAGCTTTCTCCGTTTTTGGGGGGGGGAAAAAACGGAGAACCCCGGGCAGAAGCAGAAGGCCGGAGGTTACGCCCTGACCTTATATGCTCGGCCAGGGTGTGAAATACACGCCTTTTATATCCTGAGTCAGTGGGCCTTGATCCCACAAATAACTAATTAACAATTAGCTGTCCAAACCAACGGACATTGACCCACCTTTCCATAAATAAAACTCCTGGCATATAGCCCACTTCAGATTTGCACTCTGATATGTATTACACTTAAGAGTCTGGCAGCAAGGACTGTGTCCTGTGTGCAGGTTTACAGCCTGCCGCTATTTCAGCCATACTACCTGTGTTTATCAACCGTTGGTTGTTTTCAACAAACCACAAAGATATTGGAACCTTGTACCTTCTATTCGGCGCCTGATCTGGTCTTATCGGGGCTTGTTTAAGTATAATCATACGCATAGAATTAACCCAGCCAGGGTCCCTTCTTGGCAGCGATCAAATCTTCAACGTATTAGTGACTGCCCACGCATTTATTATAATCTTCTTTATAGTGATACCTATTATAATCGGAGGCTTTGGCAACTGATTGATTCCCCTGATAATCGGAGCCCCAGATATAGCCTTCCCACGGATAAATAATATGAGTTTCTGACTTCTTCCCCCAGCCCTACTACTCCTCCTATCCTCCTCCTATGTAGAAGCCGGAGCAGGCACTGGTTGAACGGTATACCCGCCCCTATCGGGAAATATTGTTCACTCCGGGCCTTCAGTCGACTTAGCTATTTTCTCACTACATCTAGCAGGAGCCTCCTCAATCCTTGGGGCAATTAATTTTATTACAACTTGTATTAATATAAAACCCAAATCAATACCTATGTTTAACATGCCTTTATTCGTGTGATCCGTATTAATCACCGCCATCATACTACTTTTAGCCTTACCAGTACTGGCAGCTGCAATTACAATACTGTTGACAGACCGCAATCTCAACACATCCTTCTTCGACCCCTGCGGAGGAGGAGACCCGGTCCTGTTCCAACACTTATTTTGATTCTTCGGACACCCAGAAGTCTACATTCTTATTCTACCGGGTTTTGGTATTATCTCGAGCATTATCACATTTTACACTGGTAAAAAAAATACATTCGGCTACACAAGCATAATCTGAGCAATAATATCAATTGCCATCTTGGGTTTCGTAGTATGAGCCCACCATATATTTACCGTCGGCCTAGATATTGATAGCCGAGCCTACTTCACCGCAGCAACAATAATTATTGCTATCCCAACCGGAATCAAAGTATTTGGTTGACTAGCCACCCTAGCAGGCGGCCAAATCAAATGACAAACCCCAATCTATTGAGCCCTTGGGTTTATCTTCTTATTCACAGTTGGTGGTATAACAGGCATTATCCTAGCAAACTCATCACTAGATATTGTCCTACACGACACCTATTACGTGGTAGCACATTTTCATTATGTTTTATCTATGGGGGCTGTATTTGCCATTATGGGGGGTTTAACCCATTGATTCCCATTATTCACAGGGTATAAACTAAACCAAACCCTAACAAAAACTCAATTCTGAGTGATGTTTACAGGAGTAAACATAACATTTTTCCCACAGCATTTCCTAGGCCTCTCAGGGATACCACGACGCTACTCAGACTTCCCAGATGCCTTTACCCTATGAAACACCATCTCCTCAATTGGATCTTGTGTCTCCCTTGTCGCAGTTCTTATATCTTTATTTATCGTTTGAGAGGCCCTAACATATAAGCGAGAACTACAACACCCTTTGGGTAAAAAAACTCATGTAGAGTGATACTACGGAACACCTCCCCCATACCACACCCATACCGAACCAATACATATGCTCAACAACTCCTACGCTCCAATTCGACAGTACATTTCTTATATAGACTGACCATGACCCGAGAAAAGACGGATTATAACCGCCATCCGTTAATTTCAAGTTAACTGCATACTTATGCTTTCTTCTCGAGGGCCTAGTAAACAACATTACATGGTTTTGTCATAACCAAATCACAGCCCCTGTGGCCCTCACTATGCCACATGCAGCCCAGCTTTCTCTTCAAGAAGCCATAAGTCCGGCTATAGAAGAGGTTATTTTCCTTCATGACCATGTTTTACTACTTACCTGTCTAATATCGCTGGTAATCTTAATGTTCACCATTACTACAACAACATCAACCTTAACTCACAATGACCCAACAGAAGAAGCAGAACAATTAGAAGCGGCATGAACAGCTGCCCCAATCATAATCCTTATTCTAACAGCCCTCCCATCAGTGCGATCTTTATACCTTATAGAAGAAGTATTTAATCCGTACTTAACCATTAAAACAACCGGCCACCAATGATACTGAAACTATGAATACTCAGACGGAACTCAACTCTCATTCGACTCTTATATGGTTCAAACTATAGACCTACAAAATGGCTCCCCCCGACTACTAGAAGCAGACCACCGTATAATTATACCTACGGGCCTACAAATCCGAATAGTCGTCACTGCAGAAGATGTACTTCACTCATGAACAATTCCCTCTCTCGGTGTTAAAGTAGATGCAGTCCCAGGACGCCTAAACCAACTGCCACTAGCCTCATCACGAAGCGGCGTATTCTTTGGACAGTGTTCAGAGATTTGTGGAGCAAACCATAGCTTTATGCCAATTGCAGTAGAATCTACACCATTAAACCAGTTTGAACTTTGACTAACCTCAGAGCAATCATTAAGAAGCTTTTACAGCGTTAGCCTTTTAAGTTGAAGAAGAAACCGTGTTTCCTTAGTGAATGCCCCAGCTTAGCACAACCCACATCTTCATAATCTACTTTTGAACCTGGTTTATTCTATGTTTAATGGTTAAAAAAACCGGCACCATCTTAATCAATAAAACACCAACAAAACTTCCGCACCAGGAAATCAAAACCCCAACAGCCCAAATACTATGAACATAAATATATTTGAACAATTTGCTAGCCCAGAACTCCTCCACATCCCTACTATTACTTTATCCATATTAGCCCCAGCCCTACTAATTCATAACAAACCTAAACTTCTAGGAAATCGCACGTCAACAGCCCTGTCATGACTACTAAAGACTCTTTTACGTAATATAATAAACCTTCTAACCCTGAAGGGCCAGAAGTGGTCTCAAATATTAACTAACCTTTTACTATTTATTTTAATCTCAAATCTGCTAAGTCTATTCCCATATACTTTCACCACAACCTCTCAACTCTCCACAAACATAACACTAGCCATCCCCCTATGAATGGCCACCGTTATCACGGGAGCACTAATAAAACCAACCCTTTCGCTAGCCCACATACTTCCAGAAGGCTCACCAACACCCCTAATTCCATTCATAATTCTAATCGAAACGATTAGCCTCATCATACGACCGCTAGCTTTAGGTGTCCGCCTTACAGCTAACATTACAGCCGGACACCTATTAATCACTATGGTTAGCTCAACCGCACTCACCATTATTCACACACACACCACACTAAGTATTCTACCAATAGCCCTACTTCTATTACTAACCCTATTAGAACTAGCAGTAGCTTGTATCCAGGCATATGTGTTCACACTTCTAGTCATCCTTTACCTACAAGAAAACACATAATGACCCACCAACTTCATCAGTACCACATAGTAGACCCGAGCCCATGGCCCCTAACAGGGGCCATGGGTTCGTTGCTTCTAGCCTCAGGATTAGCAGTTTGATTCCACACTACCTCTACAACCCTCTTAAAATTAGGCCTTTTGGTTATTATACTAACCATAGCCCAGTGGTGACGAGATGTCGTCCGAGAAAGCACATATCAAGGACACCATACTATAGGCGTACAAAAAAATATACGTTATGGTATAATCCTATTTATCACCTCCGAGGTTTTTTTCTTCCTGGGTTTCTTCTGAGCCTTGTACCACGTAAGCTTAGTTCCCACCCCAGAACTCGGGGCGGAGTGACCACCAACAGGTATTAGCCCTATCAACCCTATAGAAATACCTCTACTAAATACAGCTGTACTTCTGTCCTCAGGAGCAACCATTACCTGATCACACCACACAATAATAAAAGGGTATAAAAAAGAAGCAGCACATGCCCTAATAATTACCATCATACTGGGTGTATACTTCACAGCCCTTCAACTGTCTGAATACCAAGAAACCTCTTTCACCATCTCAGACAGCGTATATGGGTCATTATTTTTTGTAGCCACAGGATTCCACGGACTTCACGTCATAATCGGAACCACTTTCCTACTAGTATGTATAATGCGACTAATCTGGTCCCACTTCACAACAACACACCACTTCGGATACGAAGCAGCAATCTGGTATTGACACTTCGTTGACATCGTTTGACTTTTCCTATACATCTCAATTTACTGATGGGGCTCCTATTTCTTTAGTATACCGCGTACCAATGCCTTCCAAGCATTAAGCCCCGTCTGGGAAGAAATAATAACTTTAGCAACTATTATTATAATGTCGTTTATCACAGCAACCCTTTTATACTTAGTTAATAGCCTTATAACTACAAAACCGGATATTAATAAACTCTCCCCATATGAGTGCGGCTTCGACCCACTAGGAAACGCCCGAACCCCTATCTCCATCCAATTCTTCCTGATCGCCATCTTGTTTATCCTGTTCGACCTAGAAATTGTACTACTTCTTCCAATCCCATGAAGCGTTAACACCAATCCGCCAACTACCACAATATTGTTAACCACTACACTTCTAACAATCCTCACACTTGGCTTGTTATATGAGTGATCACAGGGGGGCTTAGAATGAACAGAATGTTGGGGTGGTCTAACAGACGCTCGATTTCGACTCGGGAGGACTTAACACTTTTAAGCCCCAATAATGGAATTTGTTAAAATTATACTATACACAGCCTTTACAATTACCCTTGTAACTTTATCTACACAAAACAAGCATTTAATACTAGCCCTAATGTGTGTAGAAACAATAATACTTATCTTATTCGTAATACAAGTAATTTACACATCTTCCTCGCTAACATTATCACAAACCCCAATACCCATTATCTTACTCACAATATCAGTTTGTGGGGCAGCAGTAGGTCTTAGCCTTGTAGTCGCAACTACACGAACTCGAGGTAACGACTTCCTAAACAACCTCAATCTTCTATAATGCTTAAGTTAATCTACGTAACCCTAATACTAATCCCAACAGCACTTCTAATTAAACCAAAATCCCTGATTAAAGTAACAACATCATATGCTTTCATCCTAGCACTTTTTAGCCTTAACTTTTTAACACCTAAATCTAACCTATATCTAACCTTAGACGGTGTCTCAGCCCCGCTCCTTACACTTTCCTATTGATTACTACCAATGACTATTCTAGCTAGCCAGCACACACTATCTAAAGAACCACTACAACGACAACGTGTGTTTGTAGCAACCCTAATTATACTACAACTATTCATCACATTAACATTCACAGCTTATACACTAACCCTAATATATGTAATATTTGAAGCCACATTAATCCCAACCATAATTATCATCACACGATGGGGACAACAAGCTGAACGATTAACAGCAGGTACCTACTTTATACTTTACACATTAACAACATCTATACCTCTGCTTCTAACAACTCTATTTCTCAACAACACATCAAACACACCAACACTCTTCCTTCAAATCACACAACCAAACAACCAGTGATTGGGGCCAATCTTGTGATTTGCCTGTCTAACTGCCTTCCTAGCAAAAATACCTATCTACGGCCTACACCTTTGACTCCCAAAAGCCCACGTAGAAGCCCCTATTGCCGGATCCATAGTCTTAGCCGCAATCTTACTAAAACTTGGAGGGTATGGGGTTATTCGAATAGCCCAAACCCTCCCCACCATAAAAACAGATTTATTTCTCCCCTTTATTATTCTATCTTTATGGGGGGCCGTCTTGGCAAGCCTAACCTGTCTTCAACAAACAGACCTTAAATCATTAATCGCATACTCCTCAGTTAGCCATATAGGCTTAGTGATTGCTGCAGTCTCCATTCAAACACAATGAGCCCTAGCAGGGGCTATAACCATAATAATTGCCCACGGCTTCACATCATCAGCCCTTTTCTGCCTAGCAAATACCACCTATGAACGCACCCAAACCCGTATTATAGTCCTTTCCCGCGGGTTCCACAACATCTTACCAATAACCACAGCCTGATGACTTTTAACCTCGCTTATAAACATCGCCACCCCACCAAGCATGAACTTCACAAGTGAACTTCTAATAGTATCCGCCCTATTCAACTGATGCCCGACAACAATTATCCTATTTGGATTAATTATACTTATCACAGCCTCATATACACTACACATATTTCTATCAACACAAACAGGCACGCACACAATTAACACCTACACCCAACCCGCACACTCACGAGAACATCTGCTACTACTTCTCCACATCGCCCCATTAATGTTAATATCATTAAAACCAGAACTAATCATATAGTGTGTGTAATTTAAAAAAAATACCAAGCTGTGACCTTGACAATAGGAAACACCCTCGCACACCAGAGGGGGGTTACAAGACCTGCTAACTCTTTAATCTGGTACTAAAACCCAGCCCCCTCTACCAAAGGATAGCAGTATTCCACTGGTCTTAGGCACCACAACCCTTGGTGCAAATCCAAGTGGTAGAAACATGACTCTTATTGTTCCTACAATCACCACAGCCATTATCATCTCTACCATAATTACTATTTTATTGCCAATACACACTAACAGTATAAAAATTAAACTCATACTAATATTCCTTTCTAGTCTAACCCTTTTAAACATAGCACTAAACAATGAAGAATTAACCATATCCTCACCACCCATTATTATTACACCAACAGAGAACATCTGTATCTCATTAACACTAGACATAATATCAATAATATTCATCCCAATTACTATTTTTATCACTTGGTCTATTTCTGAGTTTTCAACATGATATATAGCCCCTGACCCAAACATTAACAAATTTATTAAGTATTTATCAATATTTTTAATCGCAATACTAATCATTATTTCAGCAAATAACATATACCAACTTTTCATCGGCTGAGAGGCCGTCGGCATCATATCCTTCCTACTAATTAGTTGGTGATGCGGCCGATCTGATGCAAACACATCAGCCCTACAGGCCATCATCTATAACCGAATCGGCGACATCGGTCTTATCTTAACTACAGCCTGACTTATAACAACATCATCAATCAACCTACAAGAAATCATAATCTCATATAACATAACCTTTATCCCTATAATGGGTCTACTAGCTGCAGCAACCGGCAAATCCGCACAATTCTCCTTACACCCCTGACTCCCTTCAGCCATAGAAGGACCCACACCAGTCTCCGCCCTATTACACTCAAGCACAATGGTTGTCGCAGGCGTATTCCTTCTTATCCGTTTTAACTCAATATTACAAAATAAGGCCGTCATAACCTTTTGCCTGATCCTCGGGGCAACAACTACAGTTTTTGCTGCCGCCTCAGCAATCACTCAGTATGATATCAAAAAAATCATTGCATTATCTACCACTAGTCAACTAGGCCTAATAATAACTATAGTCGGATTAAACCAACCATCATTAGCCTTCCTGCATATAATTATTCACTCCTTCTTTAAAGCCTTATTATTTCTATGCTCTGGGTCTTTTATTCACAGCCTAAAAAACGAACAAGATGTACGAAAAATAGGAGGACTTTTCCGCCCCGCCCCAATAACATCATCCTTCCTAGTCATCGCCAACCTTTCACTTATGGGCATTCCATTTCTCTCTGGTTTCTACTCCAAAGACACCATCATTGAAACTATAATAAACTCACACACTAACTCATGAGCATTAATTACCACACTTACTGCTACAACCTTTTCCGCCATATATAGTACACGAATCACCTTATTAACACTAACCGATTACCCACGAACCAAAAATAATCCCCACGTAGAATCAAAGAAAATCGCTAGCCCTATGACTCGACTAGCTATTATATCTATCACTGCAGGCACTACAACTAAGCTTACAACACTACAAAACACCGCTATAAACACAATGCCGATATCAACAAAACTTACAGCCCTAGCCGCCACACTAATTGGAATTATGGTATCAAATGACCACCTCCTTTTCACTAAACAATTACCACCAAAAAAACCAACTACACTAATTACATTTTTCAACCAATTAGCCTTCTTTAATATTCCGCACCGAGCTATTCCAATAGCCACATTAAAATTTAGCCAAAAAATCTCTACAGAATTAATAGATCTCTGATTTTTAGAAGTTTGAGGACCAAAAGGTCTATCAGACACACTAAAACCAATAATTCACCTTTCAACACAACAAAACAATATAATAAAAAATTATATAATTACATTCACCACCACGCTTATACTCTCACTGATAATTCTTTTATTCTAAAAGGGCGTAAGCCCACCAGACGATTCCAACTCAAAACAATTAAAATAGAAAATAACACCACCAATAATCCCCAAGCACAAATTAATAAACCAACGCCACCTAGACAATAAAGAACCCCTCCCCCATTCACTTCTAAACATAACAAACCCTCTCAATTGGGGTGGCTTAATAAACCACCCAAACCACCTCATATATAAGCTATACAAACAACAAAAAATACAACGATGTGCTTCAACCCACTAACCTTAAAAATACTCCCCTCGTCTTTCTCAACACTAATACAATAACCAAACACCACAATTAAACCACCTAAGTATACAATATATATTACTAGGGCAACAAACGTACGACCCCATAAAACCATTAACACACAACAAAAAAAAGAAACCCCTATAAGAGCAATTACCCCCTGATATGGGGCTACAGCTATGCCAAGGGACACAACACTAAAAACTATGAACACCAAAATAAGGCCAAACAAATAATTTATTATAAACATAATTTTTGCTCATTAGAGTCTTGCGGCCTGAAAAACCACCGTTGTATATCAACTACAAAAACATGCCCAACCAACGCACTCTGCTCTCCTTTAATCTCCTACCAGTCGGATCAAATATCTCAACCTGATGAAACTTCGGCTCAATACTACTAACCTGCCTAGCCCTACAAACATCAACAGGCTTCTTCCTGGCAATTCACTACACAGCCAACATCAATCTAGCATTTTCATCAGTAATTCACATCCTACGGGATGTGCCTAACGGGTGGATCATTCAAAACCTTCATGCAATCGGAGCATCTATATTTTTCATCTGCATTTACACTCATATTGCACGGGGGCTTTACTACGGCTCTTACTTAAATAAAGAAGTGTGACTATCAGGAACTATACTACTAATTATACTCATAGCCACATCTTTCTTCGGTTATGTTTTACCATGAGGACAAATATCATTCTGGGCAGCAACAGTAATCACCAACCTTCTAACTGCAATCCCATACCTGGGAACCATTTTAACAACATGGTTGTGGGGAGGGTTCTCAATTGACAACCCAACCCTGACCCGATTTTTTGCTCTGCATTTTATTCTTCCATTCATAATTATCTCATTATCTTCAATCCACATTATCTTATTGCACAATGAAGGTTCAAACAACCCGCTCGGCACCAACCCAGACACTGATAAAATCCCATTCCACCCATACCACTCATATAAAGACGCCTTAATAATCACCACCATAATCACCTCTATACTCATCATTATATCTTTTATGCCCAACCTGTTCAATGACCCAGAAAACTTCTCCAAAGCAAACCCATTAGTCACACCTCAACACATCAAACCAGAATGGTACTTCCTATTCGCTTATGGTATCTTACGGTCAATCCCTAATAAACTGGGCGGGACATTAGCTCTTCTAATATCTATTCTTATCTTAACCACAGCACCATTTACCCACACCTCTTATACCCGATCCATAACCTTCCGCCCACTAACACAAATCATATTTTGAACATTAGTTGCAACCTTTATTACTATTACATGATCAGCCACTAAACCTGTAGAACCACCATTTATCCTTATCAGCCAAACAGCCTCAATTATCTACTTCTCCTTCTTCATTATTAACCCCCTTCTAGGGTGGATCGAAAATAAAATTATAATGACAAACAACTGCCCCAGTAGCTTACACCCATAAAGCATTGTTCTTGTAAACCAAAGACGGATTTTACCCCTAGGGCATCAAAGAAGGACACCCATCTCTGGTCCCCAAAACCAGTGTTTTTAATATTAAACTATTCTCTGAAACAAAACTTTCATGCCCCCACTATAATATCTATTTCATTATAAATAATCATACATCAATAACTATCCCGCTCTTTCCCCCTAAATCTTACTACTATTACCACAAAATTATTAAATATTAAAATATCTCTCATATAATACAAAGTTCTGTTTTTATTAAACAAACATGCTAAATTTATATACAAATACACCCATTTTTCACGAAAAATAACACAAAAATATTTTACTCCCAGTTTTTATCATTATATATTTTAAAACTTAAAATATTAAATCAACTCTCACGCTACTATAGAGATTTTATCCTTATTAATAAAATAATGCCAACATATATAACACAAATGTTAACACAGCTTATAACCAAGCACAGCACTGAGATGTGCTAAAATGACCTTTGCTGTTAACAACCAACCCTATAGAATGTTATCACAGCCCTTATTAAGGGCAGCACTAAAAATGCTAAATCACCCTAACTTATAACACTAGGTCTCGGTCTTAGTCTTAAACCTCTTACTATCTAAACTCTCTACTTATACATGCAAATCCAACACAACAATGAAATAGCCCACTATAACCACCTAAAGAAATCAGTATCAGGTATACCCTGGGACACTGTCTCTAGCCCTCTAAACCAGTATTTAGTTTTTCTCTAAAACAAAACTTTCATACCCCCACTATAAATATAATCATACATCAATAGCTATCCCGCTCTTTCCCCCTAAATCTTACTACTATTTACCACAAAATTATTAAATATTAAAATATCTCTCATATAATACAAAGTTCTGTTTTTATTAAACAAACATGCTAAATTTATATACAAATACACCCATTTTTCACGAAAAATAACACAAAAATATTTTACTCCCAGTTTTTATCATTATATATTTTAAAACTTAAAATATTAAATCAACTCTCACGCTACTATAGAGATTTTATCCTTATTAATAAAACAATGCCAACATATATAACACAAATGTTAACACAACTTACAACCAAGCACAGCACTGAGATGTGCTAAAATGACCTTCGCTGTTAACAACCAACCCTGTAGAGTGTTATCACAGCCCTATTAAGGACAGCACTAAAAATGCTAAATCACCCTAACTTATAACACTAGGTCTCGGTCTTAGTCTTAAACCTCTTACTATCTAAACTCTCTACTTATACATGCAAATCCAACACAACAATGAAATAGCCCACTATAACCACCTAAAGAAATCAGTATCAGGTATACCCTGAGACACTGTCTCTAGCCCTCTAAACCAGTATTTAGTTTTTCTCTAAAACAAAACTTTCATACCCCCACTATAAATATAATCATACATCAATAGCTATCCCGCTCTTTCCCCTAAATTTTACTACTATTTACCACAAAATTATTAAATATTAAAATATCTCTCATATAATACAAAGTTCTGTTTTTATTAAACAAACATGCTAAATTTATATACAAATACACCCATTTTTCACGAAAAATAACACAAAAATATTTTACTCCCAGTTTTTATCATTATATATTTTAAAACTTAAAATATTAAATCAACTCTCACGCTACTATAGGGATTTTATCCTTATTAATAAAATAATGCCAACATATATAACACAAATGTTAACACAGCTTATAACCAAGCACAGCACTGAAATATGCTAAAATGACCTTCACTGTTAACAACCAACCCTATAGAGTGTTATCACAGCCCTTATTAAGGGCAGCACTAAAAATGCTAAATCACCCTAACTTATAACACTAGGTCTCGGTCTTAGTCTTAAACCTCTTACTATCTAAACTCTCTACTTATACATGCAAATCCAACACAACAATGAAATAGCCCACTATAACCACCTAAAGAAATCAGTATCAGGTATACCCTGAGACACTGTCTCTAGCCCTCTAAACCAGTATTTAGTTTTTCTCTAAAACAAAACTTTCATACCCCCACTATAAATATAATCATACATCAATAGCTATCCCGCTCTTTCCCCTAAATTTTACTACTATTTACCACAAAATTATTAAATATTAAAATATCTCTCATATAATACAAAGTTCTGTTTTTATTAAACAAACATGCTAAATTTATATACAAATACACCCATTTTTCACGAAAAATAACACAAAAATATTTTACTCCCAGTTTTTATCATTATATATTTTAAAACTTAAAATATTAAATCAACTCTCACGCTACTATAGGGATTTTATCCTTATTAATAAAATAATGCCAACATATATAACACAAATGTTAACACAGCTTATAACCAAGCACAGCACTGAAATATGCTAAAATGACCTTCACTGTTAACAACCAACCCTATAGAGTGTTATCACAGCCCTTATTAAGGGCAGCACTAAAAATGCTAAATCACCCTAACTTATAACACTAGGTCTTAGTCTAGTCTTAAACCTCTTACTATCTAAACTCTCTACTTATACATGCAAATCCAACACAACAATGAAATAGCCCACTATAACCACCTAAAGAAATCAGTATCAGGTATACCCCACTATAAATATAATCATACATCAATAGCTATCCAGCTCTTCCCCCTAAATCTTACTACTATTTACCACAAAATTATTAAATATTAAAATATCTCTCATATAATACAAAGTTCTGTTTTTATTAAACAAACATGCTAAATTTATATACAAATACACCCATTTTTCACGAAAAATAACACAAAAATATTTTACTCCCAGTTTTTATCATTATATATTTTAAAACTTAAAATATTAAATCAACTCTCACGCTACTATAGAGATTTTATCCTTATTAATAAAATAATGCCAACATATATAACACAAATGTTAACACAGCTTATAACCAAGCACAGCACTGAAATGTGCTAAAATGACCTTCATTGTTAACAACCAACCCCATAGAGTGTTATCACAGCCCTTATTAAGCGCAGCACTAAAAATGCTAAATCACCCTACTTTATAACACAAGGTCTTGGTCTTAAACCTCTTATTATCTAAACTCTCTACTTATACATGCAAGCCTCAACACAACAGTGAAATAGCCCACTACAACCACCTAAAGGAGCCGGTATCAGGCAAATGCCCACAACACCAAGCAACCTAAGCCACACCCTCACGGGCAAGCAGCAGTAGTTAATATTAGGCCATAAGCGCAAGCTTGACCTAATAACAGAGATCATCAGGGCCGGCTAATCTCGTGCCAGCGACCGCGGTTATACGACAGACCCAAGATAATATCGCCGGCGTAAAGCACGACTAAAATCATGAGTTCAACCATTAAGGTTAAAATCAGACTGAGCTGTAAAAAGCCACAAGCCATATTAAACATCAGACCTTAATACCTAAACAACTTTAACTCGTGAAAATCAGGACACAAACTAAGATTAGATACCTTACTATGCCTGACCTTAACAAGACAGTTAAATTACTAATTGTTCGCCAAATTACTATGAGTGAAAACTTAAAATTTAAAAGACTTGACGGTACTTCATAACAACCTAGAGGAGCCTGTCTAATAACCGATAACCCACGATTAACCCAACCCACTCTGGCCCAACAGTCTATATACCGCCGTCGCCAGCTTACCTTATGAAAGAAACAAAGTAAGCCCAAGAATATCCCATTAACACGACAGGTCGAGGTGTAACTAATGAGAGGGAACAAGATGGGCTACATTTTCTTAACCAGAAAAAACGAACAGACTATGAAACTAGAAATTGAAGGAGGATTTAGCAGTAAGATAGGAATATATTACCTAACTGAAACCGACGCAATGAGGTGCGTACACACCGCCCGTCATCCCTGCAAAACACATAATACTATATATAAACAAATTTATTTAAACCAAACAGGGCAAGTCGTAACATGGTAAGCGTACTGGAAAGTGTGCTTAGAAACAAAAAGTAGCTTACATTAAAGCACTCGACCTACAATCGAATGACATTACACAATAATCTTTTTGAGCTGAGATATAATAATATACAAATATATTTTATAACCTAAACAAATCATTTGATTAACCCAGTAGAGGCGATCGAACAGTTATACAACACAACAAGTACCGTAAGGGAACCATCAAGCAATAAACAGCAAAGATTAACACTTGTACCTTTTGCATCATGGTTTAGCAAGTCAACTCAAGGCAAGAAGAGTCACAGTCTACCCCCCCCGAAACCAGATGAGCTACCCCTAAACAGCCTATAGGGCAAACCCTTCTCTGTAGCAAAAGAGTGGGAAGATTTAGAGGTAGAGGCGAAACACCTATCGAATCTGGAGATAGCTGGTTACCTAGAAAGGAATCTAAGTTCCACTTTAGCCCTAAACATAAATCAATATAATCTAAAGATACTCAATAGGGGTACAGCCCTATTGAAACAGGACACAACCTGTATTTGAGAGAACCTGTATAAACCATAACCAGTAGGCCTTTAAGCAGCCAACCAACAAAATATCGTTAAAGAATTACTAAAAAAAATACTAAACCCCATTAAAAACTCCAAACAAACTAAAGGTAATCCTACCAACAGTAGGAAATCTTATGCTAAAACTAATAATAAGACACTCTCTCTACAACGCATCTATCCGTTAGAAACAGAAAACCTACTAACTATTAACAGACCTAACCCGGACAATAACAAACCCATGCACACCAACCACTTTAACTGTGACCCCAACACAGGTGCGTAAAAAAGAAAGATAAAATACTAAAAAAGGAACTCGGCAACCTAAACCCCAACTGTTTAACAAAAACATAACCTTTAGCTAAACCAGTATTAAAGGCAACGCCTGCCCAGTGAATAATTAAACGGCCGCGGTACCCTAACCGTGCAAAGGTAGCGTAATCATTTGTCTATTAATTGTAGACCTGTATGAAAGGCATAATGAGGGTTTAACTGTCTCTTTTAGTAAATCAATTAAACTGATCTCCTAGTCCAAAAGCTAGGATACCAACATAAGACCAGAAGACCCTGTGAAACTTTAACTAAAATATTAAAGCCTATAATAACTACTTTAGGTTGGGGCGACCTTGGAAAATAAAAAAACTTCCATACACATATTATACAATAATATACCACCGGCCAACAAGCCTACAATGACCCAGCACAGCTGATAATTGAACCAAGCTACTCCAGGGATAACAGCGCTATCTTCTTCAAGAGCCCATATCAAAAAGAAGGTTTACGACCTCGATGTTGGATCAGGACATCCTAATGGTGCAACCGCTATTAAGGGTTCGTTTGTTCAACGATTAACAGTCCTACGTGATCTGAGTTCAGACCGGAGCAATCCAGGTCGGTTTCTATCTATGAATTAGCCCCACCCAGTACGAAAGGACCGGTGCAGCAGAGCCAATACTAAAAGCACGCTCTTATAATAGCCAACTACTACAACACTAACCAAGATAAGGTTAATTAAGGACATTTACTCCTTAATTCATCACAACAACCCTACTAAACATCACTAACTCACTACTATACATCCTACCAATCCTAATTGCCGTCGCATTTTTAACCCTTTTAGAGCGAAAGCTACTAGGATGTATGCAACTACGAAAAGGCCCTAACATAGTAGGGCCTCTAGGTCTTCTCCAACCAATCGCTGATGGGCTTAAACTAATTACCAAAGAACCAACAAAACCCACCATATCCTCCCCGATATTATTTACCTTATCCCCGATCCTTGCCCTCTCCTTATCCATAATCTGCTGAGCACCTATTCCTATACCAAACCCCCTTGTCAATATAAACTTAGGCTTTCTATTTATTATAGCTATCTCAAGTATATTTGCACACACCATTTTATGATCCGGGTGGTCATCAAACTCAAAATACCCTTTAATGGGGGCCATACGCGCCATTGCACAAATTATCTCATACGAAATCACATTGGGTTTAATTATTATTTCTATAGCCACACTTTCTGGGGGTTATTCCTTAATAACCTTCACCGAAACACAAGAACACCTATGACTTCTTATCCCATCCTGACCACTAGCTATAATATGATTCACCTCCACACTAGCCGAAACCAACCGCTCACCATTTGATCTTACTGAGGGGGAATCTGAGCTAGTTTCCGGGTTTAATGTAGAATTCTCTGCCGGCCCATTCGCACTCCTATTTCTAGCAGAATATACCAACATTTTATTAATAAATACACTCTCAACCATTATATTTATAAACCCGGGGACAACAAACCCACAACTATTTACAACCAATATTATACTAAAAACAACCCTACTAACAACCCTTTTTCTATGAGCTCGGGCCTCATACCCACGATTCCGATACGACCAACTAATACATCTCCTATGAAAACAATACCTTCCACTAGCACTATCCCTATGCCTGCTTAATATATCTACCTCAATCACCATAATAGGAACCCCTCCACAATGGAAGCGTGCCCGAGCAGGGACTACATTGATAAAGTAGACACGGAGACCGAAAACTCCCACTTCCCTGGAATATTAGACTATTCTGGGCCCCCCCCTCCCCCCGGGTTTTTAATCCGGATTTTCCGCTATAATGTACTATCTACATTTATAGTATTCATTTCACTATGTATAATCATACATTAATGGTCTGCCCCACGCCTATTAAACAAGAGTCTTATAATAATTATTTGTATACAAAAGTAGCATTGCACATGCAGTTTTTAACCACATTTCTCAAACGTTCCATGCTTTAATGGATATGTATTATTAGTACTTATGACTATCCTGTTCCTAATGGTGTCCCTTAGTTTAGCTCAGCCCGTGAAACCCTCTATCCTTCCGCTTAAGGCATACAGTCCTGCTTTTCACGGCCATATATTGTAACCCCTCCCACAGTGCTCTTTAAGAGGCCACTGGTTACACTCTCACGTCCATCTCAACGGCCCGGAACCATCCCTCCCTACTAGCTTTTTCCAAGGCCTTTGGTCGCACCCGTTATATTGGTACATATCACCTCATGTTCTTATCAGCTATGCCAGATCCACCCCTGGTAGTCTTTTTTCTCTCTCCCTTTCACCTGACACCCATATATGCCCGTTACCGTTACCCCTACCGGGGTAGACCATCTAGTCCGGGTGGCGCTTGATTCTTGGTCTAGCATATTCCCTATATGATTATATTCTTTCCATGGTTTTTAGACATACCGCTCTCTCTGACCACTTTTCTTCACTATTTTTTTATTACAAAATCGCCGGAGTTAGCATTTTTTTTAAACCCTATTTTTAAAAATCATACTTTCCTTTACGACTAAACTATAATAAAACCCTACCCCAAAAAACTATACTTTTCATTACATATTATCTTCATACATGTCACCTTATTTTTCTCCCCGAGTTTTTACTATCATTTTTCACAAAAATCATTAGAGATATTAAAATATCTCTCACACTAATATAGTATTTTTATCTTTACTAAATAAGCATGCGAGATTTATATATATAAATATATTCATTATCACCTTTTTACTCTTCCCCTGAGAAGCAATATAAATATATTTTATTCCCAGTTTTTATTATTTCATATTCTAAAAACTATTAAGAATATTAAAATCACTCTCACACTATTATAGCGCTTTTATCTTTGTTAATAAAACAATACGAGATTAATATATAAAATATTTTAACCTCACTCAATTTTATTTCTACCCCCTTCATAAGATAGCAAAATAAATATAATTTATCTGCATTATAATTTTAATTCCCAGTTTTTATTATTTTTTATTCTAAAAACTATTGAGAATATTAAAATCACTCTCACGCTATTATAGCTATTTTATCTTTATTAATAAAATAATACGAGATTAATATATAAAATATTTTAACCTCACTCAATTTTATTTCTACCCCCTTCATAAGATAGCAAAATAAATATAATTTATCTGCATTATAATTTTAATTCCCAGTTTTTATTATTATATATTCTCAAAACTATTGAGAATATTAAAATCACTCTCACGCTATTATAGCTATTTTATCTTTATTAATAAAATAATACGAGATTAATATATAAAATATTTTAACCTCACTCAATTTTATTTCTACCCCCTTCATAAGATAGCAAAATAAATATAATTTATCTGCATTATAATTTTAATTCCCAGTTTTTATTATTATATATTCTAAAAACTATTGAGAATATTAAAATCACTCTCACGCTATTATAGCTATTTTATCTTTATTAATAAAATAATACGAGATTAATATATAAAATATTTTAACCTCACTCAATTTTATTTCTACCCCCTTCATAAGATAGCAAAATAAATATAATTTATCTGCATTATAATTTTAATTCCCAGTTTTTATTATTATATATTCTAAAAACTATTGAGAATATTAAAATCACTCTCACGCTATTATAGCTATTTTATCTTTATTAATAAAATAATACGAGATTAATATATAAAATATTTTAACCTCACTCAATTTTATTTCTACCCCCTTCATAAGATAGCAAAATAAATATAATTTATCTGCATTATAATTTTAATTCCCAGTTTTTATTATTATATATTCTAAAAACTATTGAGAATATTAAAATCACTCTCACGCTATTATAGCTATTTTATCTTTATTAATAAAATAATACGAGATTAATATATAAAATATTTTAACCTCACTCAATTTTATTTCTACCCCCTTCATAAGATAGCAAAATAAATATAATTTATCTGCATTATAATTTTAATTCCCAGTTTTTATTATTATATATTCTAAAAACTATTGAGAATATTAAAACCACTCTCACGCTATTATAGCTATTTTATCTTTATTAATAAAATAATACGAGATTAATATATAAAATATTTTAACCTCACTCAATTTTATTTCTACCCCCTTCATAAGATAGCAAAATAAATATAATTTATCTGCATTATAATTTTAATTCCCAGTTTTTATTATTATATATTCTAAAAACTATTGAGAATATTAAAACCACTCTCACGCTATTATAGCTATTTTATCTTTATTAATAAAATAATACGAGATTAATATATAAAATATTTTAACCTCACTCAATTTTATTTCTACCCCCTTCATAAGATAGCAAAATAAATATAATTTATCTGCATTATAATTTTAATTCCCAGTTTTTATTATTATATATTCTAAAAACTATTGAGAATATTAAAACCACTCTCACGCTATTATAGCTATTTTATCTTTATTAATAAAATAATACGAGATTAATATATAAAATATTTTAACCTCACTCAATTTTATTTCTACCCCCTTCATAAGATAGCAAAATAAATATAATTTATCTGCATTATAATTTTAATTCCCAGTTTTTATTATTATATATTCTAAAAACTATTGAGAATATTAAAACCACTCTCACGCTATTATAGCTATTTTATCTTTATTAATAAAATAATACGAGATAATATATACACGAATGTTATTATAGCTTACAACCAAGCATAGCACTGAAAATGCTAAGACGGCCTTACCTAATAACAACCTACAGTGTAAAATGCTTTTACAGCTTACTACTAAGCGCAGTACTAAAAATGATAAATTACCCTAATTTATTGAATCTAGGTCTTCTACTTATTATGGCTGTTTAAAGATATTACACATACATCTCATGATTCTAATAACCTTTAATGGAACAATACGCACCGTCATATAGTATCTTATAAAAGACCACACTCAACCCAACATTTATATTCCCACTCTTTGTAGTTACCCTTAATACCCTAACACAACACAAGAACACTTACAACCCCCACCATAAACATTAACCACAGTATAACCAACTTCCGCACCAACCGCTCACCACTTAACTTTACTAAAAGAAATCTAAATTAATTTCCAGATTTTAACCGGAGTATTTTTAAACCCACGATTACTTACAACCAACAATGTTAAAATAATACAACCACCATATATAAAACCGTACCCGAATAAGGACTACATTGATAAAGTAGACACGGAGACCGAAAACTCCCACTTCCCTGGAATATTAGACTATTCTGGGCCCCCCCCTCCCCCCGGGTTTTTAATCCGGATTTTCCGCTATAATGTACTATCTACATTTATAGTATTCATTTCACTATGTATAATCATACATTAATGGTCTGCCCCACGCCTATTAAACAAGAGTCTTATAATAATTATTTGTATACAAAAGTAGCATTGCACATGCAGTTTTTAACCACATTTCTCAAACGTTCCATGCTTTAATGGATATGTATTATTAGTACTTATGACTATCCTGTTCCTAATGGTGTCCCTTAGTTTAGCTCAGCCCGTGAAACCCTCTATCCTTCCGCTTAAGGCATACAGTCCTGCTTTTCACGGCCATATATTGTAACCCCTCCCACAGTGCTCTTTAAGAGGCCACTGGTTACACTCTCACGTCCATCTCAACGGCCCGGAACCATCCCTCCCTACTAGCTTTTTCCAAGGCCTTTGGTCGCACCCGTTATATTGGTACATATCACCTCATGTTCTTATCAGCTATGCCAGATCCACCCCTGGTAGTCTTTTTTCTCTCTCCCTTTCACCTGACACCCATATATGCCCGTTACCGTTACCCCTACCGGGGTAGACCATCTAGTCCGGGTGGCGCTTGATTCTTGGTCTAGCATATTCCCTATATGATTATATTCTTTCCATGGTTTTTAGACATACCGCTCTCTCTGACCACTTTTCTTCACTATTTTTTTATTACAAAATCGCCGGAGTTAGCATTTTTTTTTAAACCCTATTTTTAAAAATCATACTTTCCTTTACGACTAAACTATAATAAAACCCTACCCCAAAAAACTATACTTTTCATTACATATTATCTTCATACATGTCACCTTATTTTTCTCCCCGAGTTTTTACTATCATTTTTCACAAAAATCATTAGAGATATTAAAATATCTCTCACACTAATATAGTATTTTTATCTTTACTAAATAAGCATGCGAGATTTATATATATAAATATATTCATTATCACCTTTTTACTCTTCCCCTGAGAAGCAATATAAATATATTTTATTCCCAGTTTTTATTATTTCATATTCTAAAAACTATTAAGAATATTAAAATCACTCTCACACTATTATAGCGCTTTTATCTTTGTTAATAAAACAATACGAGATTAATATATAAAATATTTTAACCTCACTCAATTTTATTTCTACCCCCTTCATAAGATAGCAAAATAAATATAATTTATCTGCATTATAATTTTAATTCCCAGTTTTTATTATTTTTTATTCTAAAAACTATTGAGAATATTAAAATCACTCTCACGCTATTATAGCTATTTTATCTTTATTAATAAAATAATACGAGATTAATATATAAAATATTTTAACCTCACTCAATTTTATTTCTACCCCCTTCATAAGATAGCAAAATAAATATAATTTATCTGCATTATAATTTTAATTCCCAGTTTTTATTATTTTTTATTCTAAAAACTATTGAGAATATTAAAATCACTCTCACGCTATTATAGCTATTTTATCTTTATTAATAAAATAATACGAGATTAATATATAAAATATTTTAACCTCACTCAATTTTATTTCTACCCCCTTCATAAGATAGCAAAATAAATATAATTTATCTGCATTATAATTTTAATTCCCAGTTTTTATTATTATATATTCTAAAAACTATTGAGAATATTAAAATCACTCTCACGCTATTATAGCTATTTTATCTTTATTAATAAAATAATACGAGATTAATATATAAAATATTTTAACCTCACTCAATTTTATTTCTACCCCCTTCATAAGATAGCAAAATAAATATAATTTATCTGCATTATAATTTTAATTCCCAGTTTTTATTATTATATATTCTAAAAACTATTGAGAATATTAAAATCACTCTCACGCTATTATAGCTATTTTATCTTTATTAATAAAATAATACGAGATTAATATATAAAATATTTTAACCTCACTCAATTTTATTTCTACCCCCTTCATAAGATAGCAAAATAAATATAATTTATCTGCATTATAATTTTAATTCCCAGTTTTTATTATTATATATTCTAAAAACTATTGAGAATATTAAAATCACTCTCACGCTATTATAGCTATTTTATCTTTATTAATAAAATAATACGAGATTAATATATAAAATATTTTAACCTCACTCAATTTTATTTCTACCCCCTTCATAAGATAGCAAAATAAATATAATTTATCTGCATTATAATTTTAATTCCCAGTTTTTATTATTATATATTCTAAAAACTATTGAGAATATTAAAACCACTCTCACGCTATTATAGCTATTTTATCTTTATTAATAAAATAATACGAGATTAATATATAAAATATTTTAACCTCACTCAATTTTATTTCTACCCCCTTCATAAGATAGCAAAATAAATATAATTTATCTGCATTATAATTTTAATTCCCAGTTTTTATTATTATATATTCTAAAAACTATTGAGAATATTAAAACCACTCTCACGCTATTATAGCTATTTTATCTTTATTAATAAAATAATACGAGATTAATATATAAAATATTTTAACCTCACTCAATTTTATTTCTACCCCCTTCATAAGATAGCAAAATAAATATAATTTATCTGCATTATAATTTTAATTCCCAGTTTTTATTATTATATATTCTAAAAACTATTGAGAATATTAAAACCACTCTCACGCTATTATAGCTATTTTATCTTTATTAATAAAATAATACGAGATAATATATACACGAATGTTATTATAGCTTACAACCAAGCATAGCACTGAAAATGCTAAGACGGCCTTACCTAATAACAACCTACAGTGTAAAATGCTTTTACAGCTTACTACTAAGCGCAGTACTAAAAATGATAAATTACCCTAATTTATTGAATCTAGGTCTTCTACTTATTATGGCTGTTTAAAGATATTACACATACATCTCATGATTCTAATAACCTTTAATGGAACAATACGCACCGTCATATAGTATCTTATAAAAGACCACACTCAACCCAACATTTATATTCCCACTCTTTGTAGTTACCCTTAATACCCTAACACAACACAAGAACACTTACAACCCCCACCATAAACATTAACCACAGTATAACCAACTTCCGCACCAACCGCTCACCACTTAACTTTACTAAAAGAAATCTAAATTAATTTCCAGATTTTAACCGGAGTATTTTTAAACCCACGATTACTTACAACCAACAATGTTAAAATAATACAACCACCATATATAAAACCGTACCCGAATAAGGACTACATTGATAAAGTAGACACGGAGACCGAAAACTCCCACTTCCCTGGAATATTAGACTATTCTGGGCCCCCCCCTCCCCCCGGGTTTTTAATCCGGATTTTCCGCTATAATGTACTATCTACATTTATAGTATTCATTTCACTATGTATAATCATACATTAATGGTCTGCCCCACGCCTATTAAACAAGAGTCTTATAATAATTATTTGTATACAAAAGTAGCATTGCACATGCAGTTTTTAACCACATTTCTCAAACGTTCCATGCTTTAATGGATATGTATTATTAGTACTTATGACTATCCTGTTCCTAATGGTGTCCCTTAGTTTAGCTCAGCCCGTGAAACCCTCTATCCTTCCGCTTAAGGCATACAGTCCTGCTTTTCACGGCCATATATTGTAACCCCTCCCACAGTGCTCTTTAAGAGGCCACTGGTTACACTCTCACGTCCATCTCAACGGCCCGGAACCATCCCTCCCTACTAGCTTTTTCCAAGGCCTTTGGTCGCACCCGTTATATTGGTACATATCACCTCATGTTCTTATCAGCTATGCCAGATCCACCCCTGGTAGTCTTTTTTCTCTCTCCCTTTCACCTGACACCCATATATGCCCGTTACCGTTACCCCTACCGGGGTAGACCATCTAGTCCGGGTGGCGCTTGATTCTTGGTCTAGCATATTCCCTATATGATTATATTCTTTCCATGGTTTTTAGACATACCGCTCTCTCTGACCACTTTTCTTCACTATTTTTTTATTACAAAATCGCCGGAGTTAGCATTTTTTTTTAAACCCTATTTTTAAAAATCATACTTTCCTTTACGACTAAACTATAATAAAACCCTACCCCAAAAAACTATACTTTTCATTACATATTATCTTCATACATGTCACCTTATTTTTCTCCCCGAGTTTTTACTATCATTTTTCACAAAAATCATTAGAGATATTAAAATATCTCTCACACTAATATAGTATTTTTATCTTTACTAAATAAGCATGCGAGATTTATATATATAAATATATTCATTATCACCTTTTTACTCTTCCCCTGAGAAGCAATATAAATATATTTTATTCCCAGTTTTTATTATTTCATATTCTAAAAACTATTAAGAATATTAAAATCACTCTCACACTATTATAGCGCTTTTATCTTTGTTAATAAAACAATACGAGATTAATATATAAAATATTTTAACCTCACTCAATTTTATTTCTACCCCCTTCATAAGATAGCAAAATAAATATAATTTATCTGCATTATAATTTTAATTCCCAGTTTTTATTATTTTTTATTCTAAAAACTATTGAGAATATTAAAATCACTCTCACGCTATTATAGCTATTTTATCTTTATTAATAAAATAATACGAGATTAATATATAAAATATTTTAACCTCACTCAATTTTATTTCTACCCCCTTCATAAGATAGCAAAATAAATATAATTTATCTGCATTATAATTTTAATTCCCAGTTTTTATTATTTTTTATTCTAAAAACTATTGAGAATATTAAAATCACTCTCACGCTATTATAGCTATTTTATCTTTATTAATAAAATAATACGAGATTAATATATAAAATATTTTAACCTCACTCAATTTTATTTCTACCCCCTTCATAAGATAGCAAAATAAATATAATTTATCTGCATTATAATTTTAATTCCCAGTTTTTATTATTATATATTCTAAAAACTATTGAGAATATTAAAATCACTCTCACGCTATTATAGCTATTTTATCTTTATTAATAAAATAATACGAGATTAATATATAAAATATTTTAACCTCACTCAATTTTATTTCTACCCCCTTCATAAGATAGCAAAATAAATATAATTTATCTGCATTATAATTTTAATTCCCAGTTTTTATTATTTCTTATTCTAAAAACTATTGAGAATATTAAAATCACTCT
>JAUCBL010001012.1:0-27588 GCA_033807585.1 Hydrophis major
TGGCTAACTCAAAATTTTTCTTTTTCTTTTGATGACTTTTTGTATTCTGGCCAGCGTTCTGGTGCTTTGCTTTTTTACAAAATCTTGCCAAATGTCCTCTTCCTCCACAATTAAAACACTTTTTAATTGCGTATGCAGTAGGAGATTCATTATCTTCTTTTTGACGTTGCTGCCTCCTTAACTCGTCTCTTTCAAGCCTTCTTCTGGCCTCTTCAATCAATCTGCCAGTTATGTCAGTTAAAGTTAGGCTTTCCTTTGGCAATATTTCAAGAGAAGTTACGTAGTTGTCATAACGTTCATCAAGGGAAGATAGAATTATGTAGACTTGGTGTAGTTCAGAGAAAATAAGCTCTTTCTCGTGCAGTTCTTGAAAAATGCTTTGCATAGTTTTCAAATGACTCAGCATATCACCATTTGTTTGGAGATGCGTATTGAAAAGCTTCTGTGTTAGATTTATATGAGCACCAACATTATCTCGAACATAAATCCTCTTCAGCTTCTGCCAACACCCAACAGCCGTTTTCTCTCCGTGGATATAAACAAGTTGCTGATCAGTTAAGGTTAAAGCAATAATGCAAATAGCTTGTTGATTTTTATGCATAAATTCTTCTATCTTTAATCTGTCTTCCTCATCCTCTGGATCCCATTCTTCTACGTTTGGTGGATTTTCAATTATGTTCCACAAACCTTCTCTTTGTAGAAGCAGACTACATTTCATAGACCATGATACATAGTTTGTTCCATCCAGCTTGGATATAAGGGACAAACTTTGTAGATTGACTTGTGCCATGTTTTCTTATATGGATATAAAACTATAATTAATAAAACACAGCTGTCTGTTTACTGTAATGTATAACAACACAAACTCTCACTTTTACATAAATCTGTTTTATCCTAGTTAAACTGACTTTGCAGCCTCTGGGCCCATAACCAGTGTTAAGCCTGGTTTCCCCAACCAGGGTTAGGGAGACAAGCTAAACAGAATGTGCAGCGTTAGTCAGATAGGCACACAGATAAATGAGTGAGCTAAGCTTGTATGTTTATTAACATACAGTAAAAATAACAGATACGCTTGTGCTATCAAAAATATAGTTTATTCCATTATGAGTTCATAGCATAGTCAAAATAACAGTCCAATAGTCATGTATCATTTAGTCAGTCCATTCAGGGATATTCAGTTAGCAAAGTCCGTTTAGAATATCCTATGTCAGTTCACTTACAAGTCAGTCCTTTGTTTTCTCTCCCGTTCGAGCAATGCAGTCTTGAGTCCTTGCAGTAATCAGGGATCATCAAAGCCAGAGAGAGAGCAAGCTGCAGTCTTGCCTCTTTTAAAGTGCTTTCACAACCACTCCCTTAATTACTATCCCACAGTTAAAGTTGCAGACACTTTAACATACAAACTATGATTACTTAGTTATTATTTTACCTAAACCAGTTAGGGTAAAACAATGTTATCCCTAACATTCTCCCCTTTTAGGAAATAATAATAAATATAACTATTTACATCTTTAAATCATATTTGTTACAACTCTCTTTAAATTTGATTACTCCTTGAGCTTTTGTAAATTTGTCTGCAATGTTTTCTTCCGTCATGCAGTATTCCAATTTAATTAGCCCATTCTTTACAGATTCTCTAACATTTAAGTATCTTAAATCAGTATGCTTTGATCTAGTTTTTACAGCAATACTAGCAGCTAACTTTATAGCTGCTTGGTTATCCTCGTACACAATAATGGAATCTTTAACAGTTATACCCATGTCTAATAATAACTGTTTGTACAAAATCAAATCAGTGCATAGTAATGACAGACATGAAAATTCCGCTTCCATCGTGGACAAGCTAATATGCTGTTGTCTGATTGACCTCCACCCTATTAGTGTCTTACCAAATAATATAGCCATCCCAGATGTTGATTTTCTAGTGTTTATATCAGTTGCAAAACTTGCATCTGCATAGGCACTAAGACTCAAATCACCCTTTGGTTCTATATACAATGCATGGTTCATTGTTCCTTTAAGATATCTTAAAATTCTCTTTAATGATTGCCAATGACATTGATGTGGATCTGAATTAAAACGTGCCAGCTGATTTACACTATAAGCTATATCTGGCCTAGACCAATTGCTTATATAAGATAAGCTGCCAATCAAAGATTGATATATTGACTTATCAAATTTGGGACTTTGATCATCAGTTTGGCAAACTTCCTGACTCATTGGAGTCTTTGCCGGTTTACAAAGTTCCATTTTAAACGTTTTAATTAATTGGCAAATTTTATCTTCTTGAGATATCTTAAAACCATTTTTTGTTTTGTTAATTGTCAATCCTAGATACTTTTTAATTTCACCTAAATGCTTTAATTTTATCTTTTTGGCTAATAATGATATAATCTCATTAGCTTCATTATTAGTCTTAGTTATCAAAGCAATATCATCTGTAAATAATAACAATAATGACACCGTCCCATTATTTTCTCTTTTAAATACACATGGATCTGCTAAACCAGATTTAAAACCTATATTGTTTAACTCTTTCACGATATATTGGTTCCACTCAAACCCAGATTGTTTCAACCCGTAAAGACTCTTTTTGAGTTTCCAACAATCATTACTATTTACTTTATTGTCTTTTATACCTACTGGCTTTTTCAAATATATAGTGTGCTGTAATGGTGCATGCAGGTAAGCAGTTTCTACATCTAAATGGTTAATGACATAGTTTTTCTTAGCTGCCCACACTAATGCTGCTCTTAAAGATGTTGCTTTAAGGCTTGGTGCAAAAACTTCATCGTAATCAGATGCAGTTTGATTAAATCCTTGAGCTACTAACCTAGCTTTACGGGTAACAGTCCCATCATTTCCTGTTTTTACTTTAAATATCCTTTTGCACCCAATGGATTTTTCTCCTGGAGGTAATTTAGCATCTTCATAAACTTTCATTACCTTTAATGAATTTAGTTCTTTTTCCATTGCCTTTTGCCAATTCTCCTGATCCTTAGCAGGATACATCCTAAGTTCATCTACACTAGTTGGAACTTTAGTTACTTGGCAAACTATACTTGCTTGATACCTATCAGGTGGTCTAGTTACACGTGTAGTACGTCTAGGTATTACAGGACTTACAGGTGGGCTTTCATTTATTAACTCTTCCTGATCAACTGTTTCCTCTTGTTCTGGTCCTATTTGCTCTTCTTGGACTTCTTCCTTAATTGGACTCTTCTTATAACTATTCTGTTCTTTCTGCCTTTTGTAGGGTTCAATAATTACTTCATTATTTAAATCTTGCTCTAATCTATTCCATCCTACATGTTCTAGGAATTTTGCACTAGCACTGGTGTAAACTCTAGATGTACCTGATTCCCAGAATCTATAAGATCTATGATTAGATGTATATCCTACAAAATATAATCTTTTAGCTCTATGCTGTCCTTTGTGTCTAAGTTGTGTAGGGATATGCACCCATGCTGGTGCTCCAAATGTGTGCATGTAACTTAAATCAGGTTTTGTACCATGCCACAGTGTGAATGGTAATTCACCTGTTGTTGAATTAACAACATTATTTAATATATGATTACCACACATTATTGCTTCTCCCCATAAATTGTCAGGTAATCCTGAATCAGACATCATAGTTCGTGTCATTGATTGTAATGTTTGGCCTCTTCTCTCTATAAAGGCATTATGTTGTGGCCTATATGGTGCAGACATTTTATGTTGAATACCTAACATTCTTAGTCTGTTCTGGAATTTATTATTTGTAAATTCCGTACCATTATCTGTTATAAGAGTTACTAATTTCTTTTTAGTTTTCCTTTCAGCAAATTTTATCCAATTAAAGAGATTTTGATACGTTTCAGTTTTGCTTTTCATTAAATAGCAAAACCCATATCTAGAATAATGGTCCATTATACTTAGTATGTAACGAGCTCCTCCTACACTTGGTTTTTTCGGACCTATTAAATCTGCAAATACTACTTCTAAAGGCTCTTTAGTAGTAAATCCATCAACTCTATTAGCCGGTGTGACCCTGGCTTTGCTTTGATTGCAAATATTACATTGCAAATACTTATTACAAGTTTTCAAACTTATTCCCTTAGATAATTCAACAGTTCTCTTAAGCATTTTAAAATTTAAATGCCCTAGCCTTCGATGTAACAAGTGAATACATTCATCATGAGGTTTCTTATTTTCATAAACTGTGTTAGCCACCTTTAAACCATCATCATTTAACACATATAATTCACCTCTTAAAGATGCAGTAATTTTTTTATCTTCTTTCTCAATTATGCAGTTATCTCCTTTAAAAGTAACTACATATCCTAGTTTAACCAAAATTCTAACTGAAATTAAATTAAACTTAAGTTGTGGTACATATAACATTTTTACATTCTCTTTTATAAAAGAACAATATGCTATACCTTGACCTTTAGCTTTCAGTTTCCAGCCATTGGCTAACGATATCTGCTGTGTACTCTTGGACATTTTAATAAAATGTTTGTTATCATTTGTTATACAATGTGATGCTCCACTGTCAACCACCCATAAATTATTTTTTACAGCTCCGTTAGTATACATGGCTAACTCAAAATTTTTCTTTTTCTTTTGATGACTTTTTGTATTCTGGCCAGCGTTCTGGTGCTTTGCTTTTTTACAAAATCTTGCCAAATGTCCTCTTCCTCCACAATTAAAACACTTTTTAATTGCGTATGCAGTAGGAGATTCATTATCTTCTTTTTGACGTTGCTGCCTCCTTAACTCGTCTCTTTCAAGCCTTCTTCTGGCCTCTTCAATCAATCTGCCAGTTATGTCAGTTAAAGTTAGGCTTTCCTTTGGCAATATTTCAAGAGAAGTTACGTAGTTGTCATAACGTTCATCAAGGGAAGATAGAATTATGTAGACTTGGTGTAGTTCAGAGAAAATAAGCTCTTTCTCGTGCAGTTCTTGAAAAATGCTTTGCATAGTTTTCAAATGACTCAGCATATCACCATTTGTTTGGAGATGCGTATTGAAAAGCTTCTGTGTTAGATTTATATGAGCACCAACATTATCTCGAACATAAATCCTCTTCAGCTTCTGCCAACACCCAACAGCCGTTTTCTCTCCGTGGATATAAACAAGTTGCTGATCAGTTAAGGTTAAAGCAATAATGCAAATAGCTTGTTGATTTTTATGCATAAATTCTTCTATCTTTAATCTGTCTTCCTCATCCTCTGGATCCCATTCTTCTACGTTTGGTGGATTTTCAATTATGTTCCACAAACCTTCTCTTTGTAGAAGCAGACTACATTTCATAGACCATGATACATAGTTTGTTCCATCCAGCTTGGATATAAGGGACAAACTTTGTAGATTGACTTGTGCCATGTTTTCTTATATGGATATAAAACTATAATTAATAAAACACAGCTGTCTGTTTACTGTAATGTATAACAACACAAACTCTCACTTTTACATAAATCTGTTTTATCCTAGTTAAACTGACTTTGCAGCCTCTGGGCCCATAACCAGTGTTAAGCCTGGTTTCCCCAACCAGGGTTAGGGAGACAAGCTAAACAGAATGTGCAGCGTTAGTCAGATAGGCACACAGATAAATGAGTGAGCTAAGCTTGTATGTTTATTAACATACAGTAAAAATAACAGATACGCTTGTGCTATCAAAAATATAGTTTATTCCATTATGAGTTCATAGCATAGTCAAAATAACAGTCCAATAGTCATGTATCATTTAGTCAGTCCATTCAGGGATATTCAGTTAGCAAAGTCCGTTTAGAATATCCTATGTCAGTTCACTTACAAGTCAGTCCTTTGTTTTCTCTCCCGTTCGAGCAATGCAGTCTTGAGTCCTTGCAGTAATCAGGGATCATCAAAGCCAGAGAGAGAGCAAGCTGCAGTCTTGCCTCTTTTAAAGTGCTTTCACAACCACTCCCTTAATTACTATCCCACAGTTAAAGTTGCAGACACTTTAACATACAAACTATGATTACTTAGTTATTATTTTACCTAAACCAGTTAGGGTAAAACAATGTTATCCCTAACATTCTCCCCTTTTAGGAAATAATAATAAATATAACTATTTACATCTTTAAATCATATTTGTTACAACTCTCTTTAAATTTGATTACTCCTTGAGCTTTTGTAAATTTGTCTGCAATGTTTTCTTCCGTCATGCAGTATTCCAATTTAATTAGCCCATTCTTTACAGATTCTCTAACATTTAAGTATCTTAAATCAGTATGCTTTGATCTAGTTTTTACAGCAATACTAGCAGCTAACTTTATAGCTGCTTGGTTATCCTCGTACACAATAATGGAATCTTTAACAGTTATACCCATGTCTAATAATAACTGTTTGTACAAAATCAAATCAGTGCATAGTAATGACAGACATGAAAATTCCGCTTCCATCGTGGACAAGCTAATATGCTGTTGTCTGATTGACCTCCACCCTATTAGTGTCTTACCAAATAATATAGCCATCCCAGATGTTGATTTTCTAGTGTTTATATCAGTTGCAAAACTTGCATCTGCATAGGCACTAAGACTCAAATCACCCTTTGGTTCTATATACAATGCATGGTTCATTGTTCCTTTAAGATATCTTAAAATTCTCTTTAATGATTGCCAATGACATTGATGTGGATCTGAATTAAAACGTGCCAGCTGATTTACACTATAAGCTATATCTGGCCTAGACCAATTGCTTATATAAGATAAGCTGCCAATCAAAGATTGATATATTGACTTATCAAATTTGGGACTTTGATCATCAGTTTGGCAAACTTCCTGACTCATTGGAGTCTTTGCCGGTTTACAAAGTTCCATTTTAAACGTTTTAATTAATTGGCAAATTTTATCTTCTTGAGATATCTTAAAACCATTTTTTGTTTTGTTAATTGTCAATCCTAGATACTTTTTAATTTCACCTAAATGCTTTAATTTTATCTTTTTGGCTAATAATGATATAATCTCATTAGCTTCATTATTAGTCTTAGTTATCAAAGCAATATCATCTGTAAATAATAACAATAATGACACCGTTCCATTATTTTCTCTTTTAAATACACATGGATCTGCTAAACCAGATTTAAAACCTATATTGTTTAACTCTTTCACGATATATTGGTTCCACTCAAACCCAGATTGTTTCAACCCGTAAAGACTCTTTTTGAGTTTCCAACAATCATTACTATTTACTTTATTGTCTTTTATACCTACTGGCTTTTTCAAATATATAGTGTGCTGTAATGGTGCATGCAGGTAAGCAGTTTCTACATCTAAATGGTTAATGACATAGTTTTTCTTAGCTGCCCACACTAATGCTGCTCTTAAAGATGTTGCTTTAAGGCTTGGTGCAAAAACTTCATCGTAATCAGATGCAGTTTGATTAAATCCTTGAGCTACTAACCTAGCTTTACGGGTAACAGTCCCATCATTTCCTGTTTTTACTTTAAATATCCTTTTGCACCCAATGGATTTTTCTCCTGGAGGTAATTTAGCATCTTCATAAACTTTCATTACCTTTAATGAATTTAGTTCTTTTTCCATTGCCTTTTGCCAATTCTCCTGATCCTTAGCAGGATACATCCTAAGTTCATCTACACTAGTTGGAACTTTAGTTACTTGGCAAACTATACTTGCTTGATACCTATCAGGTGGTCTAGTTACACGTGTAGTACGTCTAGGTATTACAGGACTTACAGGTGGGCTTTCATTTATTAACTCTTCCTGATCAACTGTTTCCTCTTGTTCTGGTCCTATTTGCTCTTCTTGGACTTCTTCCTTAATTGGACTCTTCTTATAACTATTCTGTTCTTTCTGCCTTTTGTAGGGTTCAATAATTACTTCATTATTTAAATCTTGCTCTAATCTATTCCATCCTACATGTTCTAGGAATTTTGCACTAGCACTGGTGTAAACTCTAGATGTACCTGATTCCCAGAATCTATAAGATCTATGATTAGATGTATATCCTACAAAATATAATCTTTTAGCTCTATGCTGTCCTTTGTGTCTAAGTTGTGTAGGGATATGCACCCATGCTGGTGCTCCAAATGTGTGCATGTAACTTAAATCAGGTTTTGTACCATGCCACAGTGTGAATGGTAATTCACCTGTTGTTGAATTAACAACATTATTTAATATATGATTACCACACATTATTGCTTCTCCCCATAAATTGTCAGGTAATCCTGAATCAGACATCATAGTTCGTGTCATTGATTGTAATGTTTGGCCTCTTCTCTCTATAAAGGCATTATGTTGTGGCCTATATGGTGCAGACATTTTATGTTGAATACCTAACATTCTTAGTCTGTTCTGGAATTTATTATTTGTAAATTCCGTACCATTATCTGTTATAAGAGTTACTAATTTCTTTTTAGTTTTCCTTTCAGCAAATTTTATCCAATTAAAGAGATTTTGATACGTTTCAGTTTTGCTTTTCATTAAATAGCAAAACCCATATCTAGAATAATGGTCCATTATACTTAGTATGTAACGAGCTCCTCCTACACTTGGTTTTTTCGGACCTATTAAATCTGCAAATACTACTTCTAAAGGCTCTTTAGTAGTAAATCCATCAACTCTATTAGCCGGTGTGACCCTGGCTTTGCTTTGATTGCAAATATTACATTGCAAATACTTATTACAAGTTTTCAAACTTATTCCCTTAGATAATTCAACAGTTCTCTTAAGCATTTTAAAATTTAAATGCCCTAGCCTTCGATGTAACAAGTGAATACATTCATCATGAGGTTTCTTATTTTCATAAACTGTGTTAGCCACCTTTAAACCATCATCATTTAACACATATAATTCACCTCTTAAAGATGCAGTAATTTTTTTATCTTCTTTCTCAATTATGCAGTTATCTCCTTTAAAAGTAACTACATATCCTAGTTTAACCAAAATTCTAACTGAAATTAAATTAAACTTAAGTTGTGGTACATATAACATTTTTACATTCTCTTTTATAAAAGAACAATATGCTATACCTTGACCTTTAGCTTTCAGTTTCCAGCCATTGGCTAACGATATCTGCTGTGTACTCTTGGACATTTTAATAAAATGTTTGTTATCATTTGTTATACAATGTGATGCTCCACTGTCAACCACCCATAAATTATTTTTTACAGCTCCGTTAGTATACATGGCTAACTCAAAATTTTTCTTTTTCTTTTGATGACTTTTTGTATTCTGGCCAGCGTTCTGGTGCTTTGCTTTTTTACAAAATCTTGCCAAATGTCCTCTTCCTCCACAATTAAAACACTTTTTAATTGCGTATGCAGTAGGAGATTCATTATCTTCTTTTTGACGTTGCTGCCTCCTTAACTCGTCTCTTTCAAGCCTTCTTCTGGCCTCTTCAATCAATCTGCCAGTTATGTCAGTTAAAGTTAGGCTTTCCTTTGGCAATATTTCAAGAGAAGTTACGTAGTTGTCATAACTTTCATCAAGGGAAGATAGAATTATGTAGACTTGGTGTAGTTCAGAGAAAATAAGCTCTTTCTCGTGCAGTTCTTGAAAAATGCTTTGCATAGTTTTCAAATGACTCAGCATATCACCATTTGTTTGGAGATGCGTATTGAAAAGCTTCCGTGTTAGATTTATATGAGCACCAACATTATCTCGAACATAAATCCTCTTCAGCTTCTGCCAACACCCAACAGCCGTTTTCTCTCCGTGGATATAAACAAGTTGCTGATCAGTTAAGGTTAAAGCAATAATGCAAATAGCTTGTTGATTTTTATGCATAAATTCTTCTATCTTTAATCTGTCTTCCTCATCCTCTGGATCCCATTCTTCTACGTTTGGTGGATTTTCAATTATGTTCCACAAACCTTCTCTTTGTAGAAGCAGACTACATTTCATAGACCATGATACATAGTTTGTTCCATCCAGCTTGGATATAAGGGACAAACTTTGTAGATTGACTTGTGCCATGTTTTCTTATATGGATATAAAACTATAATTAATAAAACACAGCTGTCTGTTTACTGTAATGTATAACAACACAAACTCTCACTTTTACATAAATCTGTTTTATCCTAGTTAAACTGACTTTGCAGCCTCTGGGCCCATAACCAGTGTTAAGCCTGGTTTCCCCAACCAGGGTTAGGGAGACAAGCTAAACAGAATGTGCAGCGTTAGTCAGATAGGCACACAGATAAATGAGTGAGCTAAGCTTGTATGTTTATTAACATACAGTAAAAATAACAGATACGCTTGTGCTATCAAAAATATAGTTTATTCCATTATGAGTTCATAGCATAGTCAAAATAACAGTCCAATAGTCATGTATCATTTAGTCAGTCCATTCAGGGATATTCAGTTAGCAAAGTCCGTTTAGAATATCCTATGTCAGTTCACTTACAAGTCAGTCCTTTGTTTTCTCTCCCGTTCGAGCAATGCAGTCTTGAGTCCTTGCAGTAATCAGGGATCATCAAAGCCAGAGAGAGAGCAAGCTGCAGTCTTGCCTCTTTTAAAGTGCTTTCACAACCACTCCCTTAATTACTATCCCACAGTTAAAGTTGCAGACACTTTAACATACAAACTATGATTACTTAGTTATTATTTTACCTAAACCAGTTAGGGTAAAACAATGTTATCTCTCCCGTTCCAGTAGGGAAAAACGCAGTCTTCAGTAATTAGGGATCATCGAGCCAGAGAGAGCAAGCTGTCGTACCTTGCGTCTTTTATGGTGTTTTTGCAACCACTCCCTTAATTACATTCCTACAGTTAAAGTTGCAGACACTTTAACTAATAAACCATGATAACATATTTATTATTTTACCTAAACCAGTTAGGGTAAACAATGTTATCCCTAACATTCTCCCTTTTTAGGTAATAATAATAATATAACTATTTACACCTTTAAATTATAGTAGTGACAACTTTCTTTAAACTTGACTACTCCTTGAGCTTTTGTAAATTGGTCTGCAATGTTTTCTTCTGTCATGCAGTATTCCAATTTAATTAGCCCATTCTTTACAGATTCTCTAACATTTAAGTATCTTAAATCAGTATGCTTTGATCTAGTTTTTACAGCTATATTAGTAGCCAACTTTATGGCTGCCTGGTTGTCCTCGTACACAATAATGGAATCTTTAACAGTTACACCCATGTCTAATAATAACTGTTTGTACAAAATTAAGTCAGTGCATAGTAATGACAGACATGAAAATTCCGCTTCCATCATGGACAAGCTAATATGCTGTTGTCTGATTGACCTCCACCCTATTAGTGTCTTACCAAATAATATAGCCATCCCAGATGTTGATTTTCTAGTTTTTATGTCAGTTGTAAAACTTGCTTCTGCAAAGGCACTAAGACTCAAATTACCCTTTGGTTCTATATACAATGCATGGTTCATTGTTCCTTTAAGATATCTTAAAATTCTCTTCAATGATTGCCAATGACATTGATGTGGATCTGAATTAAAACATGCCAGTTGATTATCACTATAAGCTATATCTGGCCTTGACCAATAGCTTATATATGATAAGCTGCCAATCAATGATTGATATGTGGACTTATCAAATTTGGGACTTTGAGCATCAGTTTGGCAAACTTCCTGACTCATTGGAGTCTTTGCCGGCTTACAAAGTTCCATTTTATACGTTTTAATTAATTGGCAAATTTTATCTTCTTGAGATATCTTAAATCCATTTTTTGTTTTGTTAATTGTCAATCCTAGATACTTTTTAATTTCACCTAAATGCTTTAATTTTATCTTTTTGGCTAATAATGATATAATCTCATTAGCTTCATTATTAGTCTTAGTTATCAAAGCAATATCATCTGTAAATAATAACAATAATGACACCGTTCCATTATTTTCTCTTTTAAACACACATGGATCTGCTAAACCAGATTTAAAACCATAAACATCTGCTTTGACCAGCTGTGAAGCATTTCTTTTTGTAAGGCTATGCTTGTAAAACCATTTCACACTGAAGCTTATTTGTAGTTAGGTTGGAAAATTAAGGGTTCATGTCTGGAATTCTGATCTAGGATTTAGCTTCTAGGGTGCTAAGGCTACCATTGGAATTGCAGATATAAACTGCATAATTGTGCTGCAGTCTTGTTTTTTCTAGCCTGAGTGGATGAGCTGTAGAATGTGCAATGCAATATCCTAAGTTCCTTGGGGATTAGTTTAGAGCTTAAAATTAATCTTTTACAGCTGCTTTGCTAAAGCAGGTGAAAAGTGAAAATAATTATGAAGCTCTGTGACCTCCAATAATTGTGTGAAATCTTCAGAATATAAGCTGACAGAGGTCACTAACATAAGTTGCTGTTTTTTGGGGGTGGGGGTGGAATTGCTTCTTGGGAAGAAAGCACTGTCTTCTCCTTTTGAAAAAGGAGGTAATGAATTTTGTAAGCTCTTTTCAACCTATGCCTTGAATGAATGGCTCATGAAACAAAATCAGAATGTTAAATTCAATCGGGTCAGTAGGGGCACATTTGGAGGCATATTTCAAATTGGTATGGAACAATCTGAACTTGGCAGCGAACTTCAATATGAACACAGGAATTAGGGAAAATGAATGTTTTAAAAGTTAAGTGAAACTATATAAACACCTATAGAAAACTATATAAACACTTGTAGAAAATTAAGCAAGTGAAAGAATTAATACAGTGTATGCAAAATTATGAATCATCACTCAAAGAGTTTTATATATCACTCCAATATGCATGGATCTAATTCGAAAACAAACTGTGTATAAAAAATTAAATTGGCCACATCGTATAAGGAAAACCTATATAAAATGTTTTAAGGGGGCATCTTCCTCCAGTAAAACTGCCCAAAATGTATCAAAATATATCACCCAACTGCTGGAAATGTACCCAAAAATATAGATCATATTACCACACATGTGGAAATGGAGAAAAACCCAGGAGTTTTGGTATAGAATTCAGAGGTGGCTTGAGATGGTAGGGCATAAAGTGGAATATAAACCGGAATTTTTCTTAGAATCATAACAGAAAAATATAATAAAGAGGTTATTTATTTAATAATACACGTGATCACGCAGCAAGGTTAGCCTTTGCTCAAAAGTGGAAAGATAAATTCCCGATGAAAGTGAAGTAACAAAAAAAGATATGGACCCCCGACAAGAATAGCAAGAATGTTTAAGAACAAATCTGAAAAATGCTGGAAATGTCATCAGATACCCGGCTCGTATTACCATATATGGTGGACTTGTGAGGACGCTTGAAAATATTGGACTAAAATTCGCATGTGGTTGGAAAAAATGACAAAGAAACACATAGACTTGAAACCAGAGATCTTCTTATTGGGAATTTTACCTGATATATATAGTAAAGATTTGAAATACCTGATTGTAAATGTATTAACAGCAGCTAGGATTGTATTTGCTAAAAATTGGAAGAATGAGAAAATACCATTACAGGAAGAAATTATTAAGAAAATATTGGAATGTGCTGAGATGAGTAGATTGACATTTGAAATTAGAGAGCAAGAGGAGAAACAATTTTATGAAATTTGGGATCTTTTTTATCAATGGCTAGATGATAAAATACGATAATAGAATATTTAGAATGCTAGACAGTAAGGAATATCTTTATTTTGTTTTGCTTGCCTTTGTTATTTGACACTATATTTATAAAGGGTTTTTTAGGATTGATTTGGTATGATTATATGATTTGTTACAGAATAAACTAGTTAAAGTATTGTTATCTCATAAAGCATGAATTATTAAAAGTATAGTCAAAAATTTCTTTTTTTTAGTGATATTAGGATATATAAGTTTGGATTGACAATATGAGTTGTTATGTAACATAATTGTAATTGAGACTAAAAAATGAATGCACAAAACTGATGAACCAACTGACACACTGGATGTACATAAGAGAGTTGATGTTTTAATGTTTTGTTTGTCTTGTTTGTTTGTAGAAAATTAATAAAATCTTGAAAAAAAAAAAAGATATGGACCTGCGCTGAGATGGATAAATTAACTTTGGAAATGAAAGATAAGGTTGAGACAGAGTATTATAAAGTATGGGATAAATTCTATCAACAGTGTGAAAAAAGAAAGGATCTAGAATCAAAAGGAGGGTTGGCAGAATGGATGATTAGAAATAGAAAATATTGTATAAATGTATAATATGTATAAATGTTTATAAAACATGTACTCTGCCATAATATGTATGACAAACAGGATTGTCAGGACAATCAACCCCATCCAATGTTTTTAACAATTTACTCAATAAAACTTTTGAAAAGAAAAAAAAAAGAAAAAACCTGTATATGAATATTAATTTAAATTAAGCCGGTAAGAATTGCAAGTATACAGCAATCTCTGAAGAATCTTTCTGATTTTATTAGAAAGATAAAAGCAGCTATGCAAGTTCCATCCTTTTAATTTCAATCCACCAGTGAAAGATAATCATTAATGAATGCTAAAGAGATTATAGTCAAAAATGATATTCCATCTTTGGTGGCACTGTGATAACTTTTCAAAGTTTTGGAGGGATGATCTTATCAAAATGAGAGGACTGGAGAGGAACCAAATGTCTGATCTGGTTTGTCCATTTTTTTCAGGATGAAGTTTTACACAAGATAGGATCTTTAAATGTTGCAGAGGCACAGCATTTTACTTCAAGCTAAAACAAAACAAAATAAATTGGCTGTGTGGCTGTTAGAGTGTCAGGGGGAAGTTTAGAGACCACAAAATGGATTTTGAATATGGCTTTCAAGTTATCCAGTGTGTATTATAGGAAGTGACTTTTCAAGTGATCAGGTTAGCAATGGACTAGTGTTTTTCTCTCTTCCAGCATTTAATGTGCGACAATCCTCCTCTTTCCCATGTCACGTTGGCAACCCAAAGGACTGCTTCCTCCAAGTCACACAGTTTCTTCTTCCACTTCACTAGGCAAGAATCCATCTGCAGTGTTAATGAAGGTTCTGGGTACCTGCAAAGGTAGTGGGGTGTACACCTGTTGTTGCACTGGGCACCCAAATTCCTTAAACTGGCACTGTATGCATTGAGACAATCACCTCTTGGGCCAAAGTACAAATGTTGTGGCTCTTTGAGGATTACCCTGTTAGGATTTGTAAACCATGAGTCCCACATATTATTACCAAAAGAAATAAAAGCCGTGCAGCACCTCTGTTGGCTGAATTGCATGCTTATGTTGTCCAATTTCATTACCCATCTTGTATTGAACCAAATAAAGGGAAAAATGAGAAATCAATTAGTCCTGTTCAGAAAATCTACAGAATTGCCACACGTTCAGTAGTATAATAGATGTCCTTAATATATAACTCTGTGAATAAAATATGAGTCAATAATAAGTAAAATAAATGTTATTGCCTCCAATCAGCTTTTTGATTCTGAGCATTTGGTCTCCCACCCATCTCACAGTAACCCAAAGAGAGAAATTTGACTAAAGAGTCATATTAACTTCTTATTTTCCTGAATAAGCAGTTATCGTTTATAACAGAAAGTAACCTCATATATTTCAATTACTGCTTTTGAATTGTTTGATTGCGAATATATGAGTCTTACAGAACAGGAAACAACTTAAATTAATCTTGCTTTCAAGATTGCAGATCAAAAATTTTAACAATAACGAAAAGTAAAATCACTTCTATATAAGATACAAAGATGATCTTGCTAGAATTCGAATGGTAGTTTTCCACCTGAGATTTTTTTTTTCAGTTGTAGGAAATAACACATGATAAAACCTATAGTTCTAGACTTAATATTGAAAAGGCTTAGAGTCACCTTCATTATTTCCACATCATGGAAATCACTCTTTGATGACCCATGCACACTGTAGCCTTTAGGGAAATATTAATGAATTTCCAATTACAAGTCTGGATCTGAAATAACCTTCCTACTAATTAAAGGGGTAAAAGTAGGAATCCCATAGACCACTTGAAGAGAAAATTTCTTACTTATGGCTATACTTCATTGGGCCTCATTGATGGAAATGTATTTCATAATATACTCTCCCTCAAGGATTTTGAGGCTTGATTGGCATTAGCTCTTAGCAATAGCCCTTAGACTTATATACCACTTTACAGTGATTTACAGCCCTCTCTAAGTGGTTTACAGAGTCAGTCTATTTCCCTCAACAATTTGGGTCCTCATTTTACCCAACTCAGAAGGATGGAAGACTGAATCAACCTTGAAGCCTGGTGAGATTTGAACTGCCAAATTGCAGTCAGCAGGCAGTCAGCAGAAATAGCCTGCAGTACTATACTCTAACTAGGGGTGCAATTCAACTGGAATAACAATTGGCTCCGCACGTGTGCTCCATATTTAAAAGAGATAATACTTACCTTCAACTGCAGCTGAAGAAAACAGCTGAGGTGTGGCAAACTGCTCTGTCACGCGAATCAGCTGTGCTCTAACAAAAAGACATAAAGCATAAGCTGCTTTGGGATAAAGGGCACCAAGGAGAAGCAATTGCTGGTGTTTCATTGGGCAAATCTTTGATTCCTGCTTTGCTATAACACTTTGCAAGTAGACCCAGGCTTGCTTGTTATAATGGTTCTCCTATCTATTCCACTTTTAGATTTTCCTTAACATTTATATTAGAATGATAACCGTGTTAACTAACCTATCCTAAGAATAATAACCGTGTTAACTAACCTATCCTAAGAATATTCAGCATAATTGCAACAATTTTGGAATATTCAGATCATTTCAGAGGCAAAAATAATGGGTTCCCTAAGGATAATCTTAAAAAATAAGGAACACAGTGGTTACACTTGTATTTCAGGCAGATGTAATAAGGCTCAGACATGAGGCTGATTCCCACAACCGCACTGGGCATTTTTTAAAAAAATAATAATTTATTGGTTAAATTTTTAAAACATTGGACATGGTATGATTGTCCTGAGATTTCTTTTTGTCATACATAATATAATAGATAATAGATATCCTGTACACATTTATACATTTGTACAGTTAATTTATATCCATTGTGTTATCCTTCATATTCAGTTGTATTTAATTACATAGTCTCACTTACCCGTTCTACAAATCCTGATCATTTTTTATTCTGTATCCTTCCTTTCTTTTCCCACCATTGGTAAAATTTATTCCATATCTTGTAATATTCTGTCTCGTCCTTATTTTTCAGTTTCAGCATCAGTCTATCCATTTCAGCACATGTCAATATCTTCTTTATCATCACACCTTCATCAGGAATTTTTCTATCTTTCCATTTTTGAGCAAAAGTCATTCTTGCCGCTGTAACTACACTGGGTATGGCCTTGCTGACTCCCTTGGAAACATAAGCTGGGCCCACACCTCAGGGCTTCAGGAAATGCTGAAATTTTCATGGTGGGGTTCCTTCAGTCCAGTGACCATTTCTTTTGGCTCATCTTTGAGCTTCCTTCTACTCCTCTGCTTCATTTGATCCAGCTCCACTTTTAGTACCAGCTGATACCAGTCATGGATCCATTCATGTATTCCTCAAAGTAGGTAGGTGTGGTACAGCTCTCAGTTCAGGCCTTCTCAGAAATAGTGGACCAAGAGCCACTCCAGCCAGTGCCTCAGTCTTTCTGCTAGCTTTCAGAATTCATGAATGTATTCAGCAGCCAATCTATTTCCTGATGGCATGGACATCAGATTCCATGGGATGGACCAATATCCTGGTGCCCCCCCCGGGGGGGAGCCGGCACAAGCTGCGCACCTACTACCACCAGTTGTACTTGAGGAGGGCTGGCCATGCCAAGGTATTGGGGCACTGCCTGCTGAGGTCCAGCAGTATTTTCCCTAGAACCTGGAATGGCTGGGGGATGACTGCCTGCATGGGTCTGCCTGCTTCCAAGGTTGCCACTCCTTTCATTCTTAGCTGGGATTAAGGCAATGGGAGTGGGAGGATCACTACAGGTTGATTGGCTTCTGCTCCAGAAACTTGGATCACTTGCCATTCTGGCTCCAGTCCCTGCAATTCCAACCCATCAAACCTCTCTCTCAGCTGTTCGACTGATGAGCTGTGGCAGGCTGCCATGTATCTTTCCTCTGCCAGCTCTTCCCACTGTGATACATTTTTCTCCTTAGAGCTGTTCGGAGCATCCAGCCAGTGGGTGGTGCTTCAGTCTTCTGCTGTTGTAGGCTGAGCTAATTCTTTTTTTTTTTTTTTTAACAAACTTTATTCAGTTTTCACATTAAAAACAAAAATCTCTTTTTGGTGGACAACATATTTCCAGGTCATCATCTTTACATACAAATATGACAGAAATTATACAATGATATATGCATACTTAATTCTATTATTACCTTTTCCATTCCAAATTTTCAGTAGGGAGAGAAACAAACATATTAATTCTTGGCCTCTTTCCTTAATTTCAATCAATTTTGTTTCATTTGAATTATTTCAAATTAATCCTTTAGTATTTGTTTTTAAACGTAAACAATATGTATTTACCTAATAAATACTAATAAGGTTTAATTCTAAATTCTTTCATTAATCCCAATCTAAACATTTTTTAATTTCATTTCAATTATTTCAAATATAATCCTTAATATTTATTTTAAAAATTCAAATAAACAATATATATTTGCCTAATAGTGGTAATAATGAAGTTACCAATGTCTCTCCTTGCTTTTAATAATCTATATTAAACTTATTAATTTAGCTGGTTCTTTAGTCTGTCACATTCCCTTTCCATTACACACATTTAATAAGTTCTAAATTGATACAGATCTTAACACACCCACACAAAAAGAAAAAAGAACAAGTATAAATTAAAAAAAAAAAACACTTTTACTTTCCTTCTTTCTTCTTTCAATTTTTTAAAGTTCTCAGCTATTCCAGTTCAGGGTTCATACCAAAAACATCAGTCAGTCCCACAAACAATCTTTCCTTCCTTGCTTTTTCCTTTATTCTGGTTCTGCTTTCACTTTCTAAAATTCTTACTTTGTTTCAGTATTTCTGTAATTTTATACCAGTTCATTCAAAAACAAAATGCTTTCCTTTTTATTTGAACTAAATTTTTATCAAAAGGTGACACTCTCCATTATATGAAGTCTTCACTTTTCTCCCCCTATATTTTTATTTAAGGTTTTTCGAACCTCAATATTCCAAGATAATCCAGTCTCCAATTTATAAACTTTATTATTATTTTTCTTTGGCAATATTAAGTCCAGCTTTAATTTTATACTTGATTATTCCCAAATTATTTTAGTCTAATTTCATTAAATCTTTAATTCCAGCTTCTTCCTTTCCCGGTTCGAAGCCCCATTTAGCTGTCAAAAATATTTTCCTTTTTTTTTCTCTGTCCCTTTGTAATTTCACAGTTCACTTTTCTTTTCTTAAAAATTCCATATTACCTTAATCCCAGAGTACTTTTATTTGGTTATACTGCCCAGTTGTCCCGGTTCAGATGTTATCCACCTCTTTCTTCCCTCCTGCACAAATCTTAGTCAAGCTGAGTCATCCTCTTCGGGATGGCCATTTTAGACCATCGCTGCAGTCATCTTCGGGAGGAAAAAAAGCCAAGCCCAGGGGGGGAGATGCGGCTCCCCATAGACAGGCTTGCTGCTTCCTCTTATTCCGCTGCCCCTCCAAGGCAGTTTCAGCCCCTAATCAGGATAATTGGGGCTCTCCGACGAAAGAGCACGAACGATAGTCGCAGAGAGTTGCGATCTACCATCCGTTGGCGAGGAGGTTCCGCCTTCTTCCCCCCGGCTGAGCTAATTCTTGAGGAACACTCCTCCTTCCGTCACGTGACTCCCTTGGAGTGTTCCCCCAGTTTATGCTCAGCCTCTAGCAGAGTAGGCAGTGTTTCTCTTCTCTCTTGGCCATCTCAAGACACAGTGTTTGAATCGTTTTTTCAGGTTGTATTCCTTTTATTGTGATTCCTTAGCCCTGCGCAGTAGGTTGTTGGGATTCCAAATTCCCCTGTGAGCCTTTAGCCCCAGGGGGGACCAGGGGAAAATCAAGCCAGATTTACAGGCTACCCCCCCCCTTGTCTCATTGCCTTCTGCTGGTTTTTTTCCTCCACTGATTCATTAATCGCATCGTTTCGCTCCGTTCCCCTCCACCGAACGCCGTTTTTTTAGTTTTAACTCTGTCGAAGGTGCTATAATAAGCTTCTCCCTTGCTTGCCTTCCCCCTGGGGGACTTTGCATTAATTGGAGAGCTCTCTCTTGCCGCTGCTGGAGCCCTGTAAGTCCACGTAACAGCGGACGTCATTTTGGGCGCTGCCTCGTGGCCGGGCGTCATTTTGTTTGTTGCTTATCTTTCTGATTGCTGCAGCGTGCTCGATAAATAAATAAATAAATAATAAAAATAATATATAAGATACATATTTAAATAAATAAATAAGTATATAAATAAGAAGGGGGGGCGCAAAAGGTTTTCCAAGGGCTCCCAGCCTTGTTGTAGGTCAACCCCTAGGCGCGCCAACCGCCACATATTGGTCCATTTTTTTCTTACTCAATTATCAAAAAATGGCAGAAGGCAATCCTCCTACAGGCTCTTCCTTGAAGGCCAAATCAAAGACCCACTATCTGCGCAGGCAGACTAAGGAGCCCTCCAAAGCCTCCCAGAGGGACGCCTTAAGGTGCTCGAAAAAGAGATCGATAAATGCACCAGGCAGGCAGGTTCAGTGCTTCCCATACCACCTCCTTCTACCTCTTCTCAACCTCCTCCTCCTGTAGTCCATTCCTCCATATCCAGGCGCAGCTCACCCTCTCAGGGTCACCAGGCCCCTGGAACACCGGCCAGACGAACTCTAGAGGCTACCTTCACGCCCATGGCCGCCGGCGTATGCCAGGAAGAACCTCTCGTTCAAGTGGCTCCGGAGCAACTGAGATCCTGGATGGAGCAGGCTATCCACCAAGGGATTGCGGAAGGGCTCCAACAGATGGGCAGGTCTGGTCTACCTCCACTGGCCACCGAATCCGAGTCTCATTCAGTAAGGTCTCTCCCACTCAGATTGGAACCGCCACAGGATCAGGTACCCCATCAGGGGGAAAGTTCCCCCTCAGTAAGGGAGGAGGAGGCAGTAGGGGAACTAGATCCTTACAGGGAGGAGGAGGAGGATTCTGACCTGGGGTCCCTACAATATAATGAACCCCCATATGACATAGACCCATCAGAGGCAGAGATGTCAGAGGATGAGGGTCTGGCCCCCGACCAACAAGAACATAGAGAAATGTGAAAAGTTGCTTTATATGTACTTCTATGAAACAGAGATCAGGAAAGACCCCCTGGTTGCTACAACAAGTGGCAGAGACAACCCAACCATGGGAGGAATGGACTTTATAGTAGAACTCCTGGAGTGGGGGAAGTAATTTGGACTATAGTTGACTTGTCCTTCAAGTAAGCTTACTTTATAGCCTGCCTGAGACCCCCACCAGCTCAAAGACTAACCAAGATGTTTCTGCAGCAGATCTATCAATTGTGCAGAATGCCAAGGTGCATCATCTCAGATAAAGGGGTGCAATTTGCAGTTAAGTTCTGGCTGGAATTCATAAAGCTAATAGGATCCTCCAAAAGGCTCAGTTCTGCATTTCATTTGAGCACAAATGGTGGAGCAGTAATTATTTTGCTATGTCAACTATCAACAATTAAACTGGGCAAAACTCCTGCCTTTTGCTGAGGTTGCCACCACTGTGCACAGGACTCACCCCATTTAAAATAGCCACAGGGGTGGAGTTTGTGCCCATGCCAGAGTACCCAAGAGAGCCTCTCTCTAACAGAATTGGTAGATTCTCTTCAAAACCTGTGGGGAAATGTAAAAAAGGCTCTAGCTAAAGCAACAGAGAGTCAGAAAAAGCAAGCTGATAAAAAACAAACTCCCCAAGAAGAGTTCCACATAGGAGACAAAATATATCTATCTATGAAATATTTAAAACTGAGGCTGCCCAAGTACGTGGGACCCTTCCTCATTGTGAAAGTGATTAACCCAGTCAAAGTGGAATTAAAATTGCCCAAAATATTGCGAAAAGTGCAGTATTTCATTGCAGTTTGTTACAGCCAATCCAGGGCTCTAACTTAAGGCTACTTGAAAAAGATGTCCCAGGCCCAATCATAGGGGGGTGTGTGTGTGTGTGTGTGTGTCAAATGAATCTTACTCTAGACCAAGATTGTCAAACTCACAGCCCATGGGCTAGATGCATCATGCGCTGGCCACGCTCATACCCAGTTTGTCAGCTATGGAAGCCATATTTTATTTAATCTAAATAAAGATTTAGTAGAAGCTTCGAGGCTGCCAGTTATTGCCTGGGAATTTGGGAGGGGGGAATTCTTAGTGAGTAGTAATTTAGACCCAGGCATGGGATTCAAATTTTGTAACAACCAGTTCTGTGGGCGTGGCTTAATTTGCGGGCAAGGCTTGGTGGTCACATGACAAGGTGAGTGTGGCTTGCTGGTCACATGACCAGATGGATGTGGTTTGGTGGTCATGTGACCAGATGGATGTGGTTTGGTGGTCATGTGACCAGATGGGTGTGGTTTGGTGATCATGTGACTGGGTGGGCGTGACCAGGTGGCCATGTGACTGCCAAACCAAATACAAGTGGTCCTCACTTAATGGCTGGTTGCTTAGTAAGTGTTCTAATTTATGACTGACCTCCCCAGAGCTATTTGACCTGTTTTAAAATTTTGACAGCCATGCACACATACATTCTCTCTCTCTCTCTCCCCCTCCCTCCCTCCCTTCTAACTCTGCTATTCTATCATTCTGTAAGGATCTCCTGCTGGAGCAGGGGGTTGGACTAGATGATCTCCGAGATCTCTTCCAGGCCAGCCCTAGATTCCTGTGCTGCTTCAAAGAGTCTTCTGAAGCCAGGGTTTGTGTCCTTCTTTCCTCTCCTTTTTTTCTCCCTCCCTCCCTCCTTCCTTGTATTTATCTATCAATACATATATCTCATTCACTTTCTCTTCTCTCCCTCCCTCCCTCTTTCTTTTTCTTTCTTTCTGTCCCTCTTTCTCACTCTCTCCCCCTCCCTTTATCTCTTTCCCTTTCTCTCTTTCTCTCTCTTTCCCCTCCCTTCCCCCCTTTCTTTCTCTCCCCCTTCCCTCTCTCTTTCTTTTTCCCTCTCTCTTTCCCTCTCTCTCTTTCTCTCTGTCCCTTCCCTTTCTCCTTCCCTCTCTCCTTCTAAAGCTAGGAGACCCACCAGAAATACACATACACATACACACACGCTTCCAACATCACTTGTTAACTTACATTCTTCCCGGCCAGTCTCCTAGAATCCCAGGGACCGGGTGATTGTCCATTCGCACCTAGTCCCGCATTGCCCAGAAAAGCCGGCAGGCAAGGCTTCCGAGTCCAAGAAAGGGGCCAGGGGTGGGACTTCCTCCCCTCCCTCAAGTGCCCACCCCACTGGTATCCTGGCTGCCTGGAAACTTACTTACCGCTTGGCTGCCCACCAGCCCGCATCTCATCCCCTGTTCGGATTCTCTGCAGCTGCTGGGAGGGGTGCAGGAGGCAACCAGGAAGCACGAATCTGCCCACATTGCCCCTCTGCCAGCTGCCCCTCTCTCACCTGGCTGAGCATTTTAGCTGAGTGCGGGGTGCTGAGGAAGATCCGCTTTCACAAGGCTTGACTTGCACCATTCTCACAGAATGCGGCCCGCATTCAGCCAAAGCAGAAGGGGGCGGCAGGCAAAGGGGAGATAGGGGCCCAGGTGGCATAGCGTTGTGCTCCCTGGTTGCTTTCCCACCCCTAGCAGGCAAGGCCAAGCAGCTTCAAAGAATCCAGGTGGGGGACAAGATGCAGGCTGGTGGGGACCTGAGAGGTAAGCTGGAGGCTGGGAACGGTTGGGAGGGAAGCTTGCTAGGCCGCAAGTGCTGCATGGGCAGCACTGGCAGCTAAGCAAGCCAGGCAAGTGGGGTAGAGTGGAACCTTGCTAGGCTGCGAGCGCCACATGGGTGGCGCTGGCGGCTAAGGAAGCCAGACAGGGACCGGGGGGGGCAGCTAGCTAGGCCATGAGCACTGAGGATGGCAGCGGCATGGTGGTGGTGGCCTAGACCAGCCCGGAAGTTGGGACTCAACCAGGGCTTGTGGTGGCGGTGGCAGTAAGGGTGAGGGCGGCAGCAGTAGCATGTAGGCGATCAGGCCTTGCAGAGCCTCACTTACCTAGGGAGATCATGGTGGAAGGTAGACAGCGATGGCTGGTGGGGGGGCAAAGGCAGACTGCAGTCAGCGAGGGTGCATGGCCAAGATAAGGAAGGGCCGGGTGGAGCTAGAATGCAGTCAGCTTATCACGTTTGCATGTGATGTCATGCATGCACGATAAGGACTGACTGGACAGGAAGCAGAGAAACGGGTGGAGAGGGGCTGATGGGTGTAAGGGATGGATCTTTGATTTTCACTTGGGGAAAGGAAAACCCGGAAGTTTCAGATTCAGGTTTTCCCAGATATGCCAACATGATTTCTTTAATAAATTCTTACTTGGATGTACTTTGTCTCTGAGTGTTGAATGGATATGAGGAGTTTCTTTGGAACACTGACAGAATTTAACAAAAGGGAAAAAAGTTACCATACATCACATGACGATGCCATTACAATGTGAGTTTGACACCCCTGCTCTACAAAGAGAAACTGCAATACTTGGTACAATGGAAAGGTTACCCACTTTCTGAGGCAAAATGGATCAAGGCCCAAAATAATTAGGCAGATTGCTTAATAGGCAGATTCCCATGCAAAATACCTTCAGAAGTCAGGGCCCCTCCAGGAGGGACTTCAAAGTACTAATAGTTATATTGATATAATAGTTATATTAATAATATAGCTATTGTTTTCCAGGTATCTCCTACGTTTTAAGGGGTTCCACCTGTCAAGCTTCAAAAGGCTCTGCTGTTGCAACTATTATTGTTTCTCAGTTTGCCAACAAACTATGGGGAGAGGGAAGGGGGAGATAGAACTTAGGTTCCAGACATCAAGATGCCAGCCATGAGAGCCATTTGACAGGTGTTTACCACAGCCAAAAAACTTTCTCACAACAATACTAGGAGACTCCAATGGACAATATGACCTGATCTAATAGGGAGGGAGAACCTGAACTTTTGACTATGTGGATTTGCATGGGAAATGGTTAGATCTGGATTTTCTCTCATCTATGGTGAAATGAAGTACTCAATAAAGTTTTGCATTAAGAGATTGGATCGTCTTGACCATGTTTGCTTTGGTTGGGTTTGTCAGTCAGAACATTGACACTTACTGCTCCAGAGTAAATAACATGAATACAATTTTGTCCTCTTTTATCAGGAACAGTAGGACAAACATTATAACACTCAATTGCATAACACTGGCTTGACCTCATTAAGGAAAAGCAAAACACAAATCTAATAGTAAGTTAAAAATTAAAAACTACCATGGATTGGTTTCTGGATAGATTCAGTAACTTCACAGTTACAGTAATTGTCAATCTGCTTTAGAATTTTCTTCTGATACCATATTCTTTTCACTTATATGCTGACTTACTTGTATATGAACAGTTGAAGAAAATTGTATTGATTAATTTTGTGGCTTTTTGAATATTCATACCTTGTTTGGCTTGTAAGCTTAAAGCTGACTACAGATTCCTTATTTAAACCAATTGTTTCAATATCAATAACATCATCTACTTCTGGATCTGTAGCAACAAACAATACTGGAAATTTCCAAATGCCTCCTGTGCTATGCTGTACCACCAAAGTTGCTGGATTCCTAAAAAAAATTAAGGATACAATATTATCAGTAAAAGTTCAATGAAACACAACTCAAGTCAATGATGAAGGTGCAATGGAAGCTTATATTGACAACAAATTAGAAGCACAGCATTTTATGAGAACATAAAGCTACTATTTTAAGTAATACTAATTTTATTTTTTTTAACATTAATTTTAATCAATCAACTATACACTATTTGAAAAATGTTAGTATCTTAGTATCTGACAAGAAATGCCACACTTATTTTGTGGGAACTCATTTCAATAAATATTACAATTATTGCTGCATAACAAAGTTTGAAAGAGGTTTTCTGGTATTTGTACATTATACTTATTTTCAAGTTGAAATTGCTCTAAAAATTTTTTTAAAAATTATATATGCTCTCAAGTTCTGCCAGTATAACCTTTTTTTGCTGACTCAGAACATTCATTTCCAAGTGATTCTTACTTTTAAACTTGCTGTGATCAGCAGTATCCTGTCTTTCTTCTATCAATATTTTTGCTGCTATGTCAAGAGTGACTATCTTGGTCTTGGAGACAAGGAACAGCATGACAAATTTCTGGCTCATAATCCTCAATGACTTGTCCTTTCTGCTGTTTGCAGATGCTGTATTACGAACAAAACCCAAGTCTCAACATGTTACAATATTAACAGCCAAGAAAATATTATGAAGACTTATGGAAGAAATAGTGAAAGAAACAAAATCGTAGTTGAAAAGCATGTTTTTAATGAACAGACAATAATTGCCTATAACAGATGGATAGCTGCACTTTAACTATCTCCAGGACAGATGAAAAGATTATAAAATGATATATTGAACAAGTGAAATTGGAATGATTATTCATTAGGATAATGAATTAGCAGCACCTTGTCATTTTCTTGCAAATTCCTCAACTCAAACATATATTTCTCTGTGAAAAATCTTCATTTCTTGAAGGAGGATCTGAAGGTGCCCATACTTGTTTAAAAACATGAGTTCTGCTTTAGATCTGAATTTCTGCACTTCCCTATTTTCCATCAATTGTACCAGATGATAGAAGCATGGTATCAAGTTATGAAGCAATAGCCATATACTGTATGGCAGGAGTGTCAAACTCAAGATGCCTAGATCTGGCCTACAGGGCCGGCCTGGAAATAGCAAAGAATCAGCCCATGGTGCCTCTGCTAGCAAAAACGGGGCATGGTGCCTCTGCTAGCAAAAACAGTGTAGCCCCTGTGCCCTGTTTTCACCTTGAATGGCCTCCTGCAGCACTGCCAGCCAAAATGTGGTGGTGGGGACCCTCCAGAGGCCTCCCCTGGCCTGCTATAGGTCAAATGGAGCCTCTGTGGCCCTTAGAGGCTCCATTCGGCCCTCCGCAGGCCTCCCCCGGCCTGTTACAGGTCGAAATGGGGCCCCCGTGGGCTTTACTGTACTTACTTTTCGAAGAGCTCCAGCAGAGGCTGACTAATGTGGTAGAGAAGCCAAAATCTTTTACTCAGAAGCCTGTGAAGCTATAAGAACATGAGATGTAAGGAAAACAGCTTTCCCCATCTGAATAAAAGACCAGCTTCTCTGCCATGAGGACCTGCAGGCTTAGTTTAATCCAAGTCTGATAAGCAGCCTCCTGCTTGCTGTTGACTAGCTAGTTCGAATGAGCAGCTTCAGGGATTGGGCCTTGGCAGCCAAACAAGGGGCTTGCAGTTCACCCCAATGAGACAAAGGAAGCAAGCTTCTCGTTGATTGGCTGCTACTGCTGCCTCAATCCCTGAAGTTGTCCTGAAGCAGGAGGCCTTTTCTACTACCAGAGGGCTGATGGCCCCAGGGCCCCAAGCCAAAGCCTTTTACTCAGAAGCTGGCGAAAATGTTTTCCTTAGATTTCATGTTCTTACAGCTTCACCATCATCTGAATAAAATACTTTGGCTTTTCTGTCAGTGGATCAGCCTCTTCTGGAGCTCTGGAAAT
>JAUCBL010001013.1:2500-5000 GCA_033807585.1 Hydrophis major
ATATGGATAGATAGATAGATAGATAGATAGATAGATGCATAGATAGATAGATAGATAGATAGATAGATAGAGATAGATGAAAGAGAGAGAGAGATGATAGATAGATAGATAGATAGAGATATATAGATAGAAAGAGAGAGAGAGAGAGAGAGATGCATAGATAGATAGATAGATAGATGCATAGATATAGATTAGATATAGATAGATAGATAGATAGATAGAGATAGACAGATAGAAAGAGAGAAATATAGATAGATAGATAGATGCATAGACTGATAGATAGAGATAGATTGATAGAGAGAGAGAGTGAGAGAGATGATAGATAGATAGATAGATAGATAGAGATAGATAGATAGATAGAAGAGAGAGAGATGATAGATAGATAGAGAGAGAGAGAGAGAGAGAGAGATGACAGATAGATAGATAGATATAGATTAGATATAGATATAATAGATATAGATAGAGATCGATAGAAAGAGAGAGAGAGAGATAGAAAGATAGATAGATAGATAGATAGATAGATAGTTGCATAGATAGATAGATAGATAGATAGATAGATAGATAGATAGATATAGATAGAAAGAGAGAGAGAGAGATGATAGATAGAGAGAGAGAGAGAGAGATGATAGATAGATATAGATTAGATATAGATATAATAGATAGAGATAGATAGAGATAGACAGAGATAGATAGATAGAAAGAGAGAAAGAGAGAGATGATAGATAGAAAGAGAGATAGATAGATAGATAGATGGATATAGATTAGATATAGATATAATAGATATAGATATAGATAGATAGATAGCATAGATAGATAGATAGATAGATAGATAGATAGATAGATAGATAGAAAGAGAGAAAGAGAGAGAGATGACAGATAGATAGATAGATAGATAGATAGATAGATAGATAGATAGATAGAATTAGATATAATAGATATAGATAGATATAGATAGATAGAGATAGATAGATAGAGAGAAATGATAGATAGAAAGAGAGATAGATAGGTAGATAGATAGATTAGATATAGATATATATAGATATAGATTAGATAGATATAGAATATAGATAGATAGATAGATAGATAGATAGATAGATAGATAGAAGAGAAGAGAGAGAGTGATGATAGATAGATAGATAGATAGATAGATAGATAGATAGATAGAGATAGATTTAGATTAGATATAGATTATATAGATATAGATATATAATATATATATATATATATAGAGAGAGAGAGAGAGAGAGAGAGAAAGAGAGAGAGAGAGAGATGATTGATAGATAGATAGATAGATAGATAGATTGATAGATAGATAGATGTAGATTAGATATAGATAGATAGATAGATAGATAGATAGATAGATAGATAGATAGATAGATAGAGATAGACAGATAGAAAGAGAGAGAGAGATAAAGATAGATAGATAGATAGAAAGAGAGAGATAGAGATAGATATAGATAGAAAGATAGATAGATAGATAGATAGATAGAGAGATGATAGATAGATATAGATAGATATATAGAAAGAGAGACAGAGTGAGAGAGATGATAGATAGATATAGATAGATAGATAGATAGATAGATAGATAGATAGATAGATAGATATAGATATATAGATTAGATATAGATATAGATATAGATAGAGATAGATAGATAGATAGATAGATAGATAGTAGAAGAGAGAGAGAGAGAGATGATAGATAGATAGAAAGAGAGAGAGAGAGAGAGAGATGAGATAGATAGATAGATAGATAGATATAGATTAGATATAGTATAGATATAGATATAGATATAGTTATATAGATAGATATAGATAGATAGAAAGAGAGAGAGAGAGAGAGATGATAGATAGATAGATAGATAGAGATAGAAAGAGAGAGAGAGAGAGAGATGATAGATTAGATAACTAGATGAGAGAGAGAGAAAGAGAGAGGATAGATAGAAGATAGTGAGAGAGAGAGAGAGAATGACAGATAGATAGATGATAGATATAGATAGATAGATAGATATAGATTAGATATAGATATAGATAGATAGATAGATAGAGATAGACAGATAGAAAGAGAGAGATATAGATAGATAGATGCATAGACTGATAGATAGATAGAGATAGATTGATAGAAAGAGAGAGAGAAGTGAGAGAGATGATAGATAGATAGATAGAGATAGATAGAAGAGAGAGAGAGAGAGATGATAGAGAGAGAGAGAGAGAGAGAGAGAGAGAGATGACAGATAGATAGATATAGATTAGATATAGATATAATAGATAGAGATAGAGATAGATAGATAGATAGATAGATAGATAGATAGATAGATAGAAGATAACTTCTTTGCTCGTTTTGAAGTCCCTCAACATCATAAAGCTGTACCAGCCCTATTCCCACCTTCAACTATACCCAGCTCCACTATTCCACCCAGTACACTTTCTGTGACGGAGGATGACGTCAGACGGGTGCTCCGTGCGGTGAATCCAGGAAGGCAGCCGGTCCAGACGGAGTTCC
>JAUCBL010001013.1:15000-20000 GCA_033807585.1 Hydrophis major
TAGATAGATAGATAGATAGATATAGATTAGATATAGATAGATAGATAGATAGATAGAGATAGACAGATAGAAAGAGAGAAATATAGATAGATAGATAGATGCATAGACTGATAGATAGAGATAGATTGATAGAGAGAGAGAGTGAGAGAGATGATAGATAGATAGATAGATAGATAGAGATAGATAGATAGATAGAAAGAGAGAGAGATGATAGATAGATAGAGAGAGAGAGAGAGAGAGAGAGAGATGACAGATAGATAGATAGATATAGATTAGATATAGATATAATAGATATAGATAGAGATCGATAGAAGAGAGAGAGAGAGATAGAAAGATAGATAGATAGATAGATAGATAGATAGTTGCATAGATAGATAGATAGATAGATAGATAGATAGATAGATAGATATAGATAGAAAGAGAGAGAGAGAGATGATAGATAGAGAGAGAGAGAGAGAGAGATGATAGATAGTATAGATTAGATATAGATATAATAGATAGAGATAGATAGAGATAGACAGAGATAGATAGATAGAAAGAGAGAAAGAGAGAGATGATAGATAGAAAGAGAGATAGATAGATAGATAGATGGATATAGATTAGATATAGATATAATAGATATAGATATAGATAGATAGATAGATGCATAGATAGATAGATAGATAGATAGATAGATAGATAGATAGATAGATAGAAAGAGAGAAAGAGAGAGAGATGACAGATAGTTAGATAGATAGATAGATAGATAGATAGATAGATAGATAGATATAGATAAGAAATAGATATAATAGATATAGATAGATATAGATATATAGATAGAGATAGATAGATAGAGAGAAATGATAGATAGAAAGAGAGATAGATAGGTAGATAGATATAGATTAGATATAGATATAATAGATATAGATAGATAGAAATATAGATAGATAGATAGATAGATAGATAGATAGATAGATAGATAGATAGACAGATAGATAGAAAGAGAGAAGAGAGAGAGAGATGATAGTAGAGTAGATAGATAGATAGATAGATAGATAGATAGATAGATATAGATAGTAGATAGATAGATTGATAGATATAGATATAATAGATATAGATATATATATATATATATATATATATAGAGAGAGAGAGAGAGAGAGAGAAGAGAGAGAGAGAGAGAGATGATAGATAGATAGATAGATAGATAGATAGATAGATAGATAGATGTAGATTAGATTAGATAGATAGATAGATAGTAGATAGATACGATAGATAGATAGAGATAGACAGATAGAAAGAGAGAGAGAGATAAAGATAGATAGATAGATAGAAGAGAGAGATAGAGATAGATATAGATAGAAAGATAGATAGATAGATAGATGCATAGATAGATAGATAGATAGATAGATAGAGAGATAGAGAGATAGATAGATAGATATAGATAGATATATAGAAAGAGAGACAGAGTGAGAGAGATGATAGATAGATAGATAGATAGATAGATAGATAGATAGATAGATAGATAGATAGATATAGATATAGATATAGATATAATAGATATAGATATAGATAGAGATAGATAGATAGATAGATAGATAGATAGATAGAAAGAGAGAGAGAGATGATAGATAGATAGAAAGAGAGAGAGAGAGAGAGAGATGATAGATAGAGATAGATAGATAGATATAGATTAGATATAGATATAATAGATATAGATATAGATATATAGATAGATATAGATAGATAGAAAGAGAGAGAGAGAGAGAGATGATAGATAGATAGATAGATAGAGATAGAAAGAGAGAGAGCGAGAGAGATGATAGATAGATAACTAGATGAGAGAGAGAGAAAGAGAGAGGATAGATAGAAAGATAGAGAGAGAGAGAGAGAGAATGACAGATAGATAGATAGATAGATAGATAGATAGATATAGATTAGATATAGATATAGATAGATAGATAGATAGAGATAGACAGATAGAAAGAGAGAGATATAGATAGATAGATGCATAGACTGATAGATAGATAGAGATAGATTGATAGAAAGAGAGAGAGAGTGAGAGAGATGATAGATAGATAGATAGAGATAGATAGAAAGAGAGAGAGAGAGAGATGATAGATAGAGAGAGAGAGAGAGAGAGAGAGAGAGATGACAGATAGATAGATATAGATTAGATATAGATATAATAGATAGAGATAGAGATAGATAGATAGATAGATAGATAGATAGATAGATAGAAGATAACTTCTTTGCTCGTTTTGAAGTCCCTCAACATCATAAAGCTGTACCAGCCCTATTCCCACCTTCAACTATACCCAGCTCCACTATTCCACCCAGTACACTTTCTGTGACGGAGGATGACGTCAGACGGGTGCTCCGTGCGGTGAATCCCAGGAAGGCAGCCGGTCCAGACGGAGTTCCTGGCAAGGTGCTCAAGGCATGTGCTCCCCAGCTTGCTTCCATCTTCAAAGACATCTTTAACCTCTCCTTGGCCCAGGCAGTTATACCATCTTGTCTGAAATCTGCTATAATTATCCCTGTGCCGAAGAAATCCCCCATCTCCAGCCTCAATGACTATCGTCCAGTGGCGCTTACTCCTGTAGTTATGAAGTGCTTTGAGAGGCTGGTGCTCCGGCACATCATCAATCATCTCCCCCTGGATTTCGACCCTCACCAGTTTGCCTACCGTACAAACCGGTCTACAGAGGACGCTATAGCCATAGCTCTGCATGCTGCGCTGAGCCACCTGGAGCAGCAGCAGAGCTATGTCCGGATGCTCTTTGTGGACTACAGCTCTGCCTTTAACACAATTATCCCAGGAATACTGGTTAAAAAACTGGACATATTAGGTCTGCCTTCCCCTACATGTGCCTGGATAAAAGACTTCCAAAGCGATCGGCCCCAGACTGTGAGGCTTGGCCCCCACCTCTCTTCCACTTGTACACTCAGCACTGGCTCCCCACAGGGCTGCGTGCTGAGCCCACTCCTGTACTGCCTCTACACCCACGACTGTAGTCCACAGCACGACAGCAACCTCATTGTGAAGTTTGCTGATGACACCACAGTGGTTGGACTCATTTCGAAGGGAGATGAGGCAGCTTACAGGAAGGAGGTCCTGATGTTAACAGCTTGGTGTTCGGACAACAACTTAGTTCTGAACACCAAGAAAACTAAGGAACTCATTGTGGATTTTAGGAGGCATAACACCGATTTGGCTCCCCTTTACATCGATGGAGAGCAGGTGGAGAGGATCCACACCTTCCGGTTTCTGGGTGTCATCATTGCTGATAAAATCTCTTGGACGGAAAATACCACGGCGGTCATTAAGAAGGCCCAGCAGAGACTCCATTTCCTGCGGGTGCTCAGGAAGCACAACCTGGACTCTAACCTGCTGATTACCTTCTACCGTGCGTCCATTGAAAGTCTGTTGACATACTGCATCACAGTGTGGTATGGCAACTGCACCATGGCAGACAGGAAGAGATTACAGAGGGTAGTCAAAGCAGCTCAGAAGATCATCGGCTGCCCTCTTCCCTCCCTGTCGGACATTTATTCCTCCCGCTGTCTTAGTAGAGCTGTGAACATCATAAAAGACAGTTCTCATCCTGGTTATGGACTGTTTGACCTGTTGCCCTCAGGGAGGCGTTACAGGAGCATCTGGTCAAGGACAAACCGCCTTAAAAACAGTTTTTTCCCTAAAGCCATAACTACCTTGAATTTACACATGCACTGATTTTAAATACTGCCAGATACACTGTAAATAATTGTGAACAAATCTTGTGCAATATGATCACTATTGTTGTTGTGTTGGTGGGCATGTGCAATCATTCCTACTGGGACAGGCACAGTAGGGTATTTTTTATTCTTTTATTCTTTTATTCTTTTTACTCTTTTTATCATAATTTTTTAGAGATTTATGTATATTTCTGGTGTGTATGTTGCACTGAAGGACGAGTCGCTTAATTTCACTGTGTATGCGTATGATGCAAATTGTACACGTGGATAGTGACAATAAAGGTATTCTATTCTATTCTATTCTATTCTATAATAGATAGAGATAGATAGAGATAGATAGAAAGAGAGAGAGAGAGATAGAAAGATAGATAGATAGATTGATGCATAGATTGATGCATAGATAGATAGATAGATAGATAGATAGATAGATAGATAGATAGATAGATAGATAGAAAGATAGATAGATAGAAAGAGAGAGATTGAGAGAGATGATAGATAGATAGATGGATAGATATAAATAGATATATATTAGATATAGATATAATAGAGATAGATAGAGATAGATAGAGATAGATAAAAAGAGATAGAGATAGAGAGATAGATATAGATAGATAGATAGATAGATAGATAGATAGATAGATAGATAGATAGAGATTAGATATAGATATAATAGATAGAGATAGATAGAGATAGATAGAGATATATAGATAGATAGAAAGAGAGAGAGAGATAGTGATGACATAGATAGGTAGATAGATAGATATAGATTAGATATCGATACAATAGATATAGATAGATAGATAGATAGAGATAGACAGATAGAAAGAGAGAGCGAGATATATAGATAGATAGAGATAGATAGAAAGAGAGAGAGATAGAGATAGATATAGATAGATAAATAGATAGATAGATGCATAGATAGATAGATAGATAGATAGATAAAGATAGATAGATAGAAAGAGAGAGAGAGTGAGAGAGATGATAGATAGATAGATAGATATAGATAAATAGATATAGATTAGATATAGATATAATAGATATAGATAGATATAGATAGATAGATATATAGAGATAGATAGATAGAAAGAGAGAGAGAGATAGAGAGATAGAGATAGATAGATAGATAGATAGATAGAGAGAGAGAGAGAGAGAGAGATAGAAAGGGAGAGAGAGATAGAAAGAGAGAGATATGGATAGATAGATAGATAGATAGATAGATTCATAGATTGATAGATAGATAGATAGATAGATAGATAGATAGATAGAGACAGATAGAAAGAGAG
>JAUCBL010001014.1:7500-12500 GCA_033807585.1 Hydrophis major
TGGATATATAGATAGATGATAGATAGATAGATAGCAAGATAGATCATAGACAGATAGATAGATAGATAGATGATGGATGGATAGATCTATAGAAAGAAGATAGATAGATAGAAGATAGATAGATAGATAGATAGATAGATAGATAGATAGATAGATGATGGATGGATATATAGATAGATAGAAGATAGATAGATAGATAGATAGATAGATAGATAGATAGATAGATAGATGATAGATAGATTAGATAGATAGATAGAAAGATGATGGATGGATAGATATATAGAAAGATAAAAGATAGATAGATAGATAGATAGATAGATAGATAGATAGATAGATAGATAGATGATAGATAGATAGATAGATAGATTAGATAGATAGATAGAAAGATGATGGATGGATAGATATATAGATAGATAAAAGATAGATAGATAGATAGAAGATAGATAGATAGATAGATAGATAGATAGAAAGATAGATAGATAGATAAATGATGGATGGATAGATATATAGATAGATAAAAGATAGATAGATAGAAGATAGATAGATAGATAGATAGATGATAGATAGATAGATAGATAGATAGATAGATAGATAGATAGATAGATAGAAAGATGATGGATGGATAGATATATAGATAGATAAAAGATAGATAGATAAAGATAGATAGATAGATAGATAGATAGATGATGGATGGATATATAGATAGATAGATAGATAGATAGATAGATAGATAGATAGATAGATAGATAGATAGATGATGGATGGATATATAGATAGATAGATAGAAGATAGATAGATAGATGATAGACAGATAGATAGATAGATAGATAGATAGATAGATAGATAGATAGAAGATAGATAGATAGATAGAAGATAGATAGATAGATAGAAGATAGATAGATAAATATTTAGATAGATAGATAGATAGATAGATAGATAGATAGATAGATAGATAGAAGATAGATAGATAGATGATAGATAGATAAATATTTAGATAGATAGATGATAGATAGATAGATAGATGATGGATGGATGGATATATAGATAGATAGAAGATAGATAGATAGATAGATAGATAGATAGATAGATAGATAGATAGAAGATAGATAGATAGATGATAGATAGATAAATAGTTAGATAGATAGATGATAGATAGATAGATAGATAGATAGATAGAAAGATAGATGGATAGATAGATAGATGATGGATGGATATATAGATAGATAGATGATAGATAGATAGATAGCAAGATAGATCATAGACAGATAGATAGATAGATAGATGATAGATAGATTAGATAGATAGATAGAAAGATGATGGATGGATAGATATATAGAAAGATAAAAGATAGATAGATAGATAGATAGATAGATAGATAGATAGATAGATAGATAGATAGATAGATAGATGATAGATAGATAGATAGATAGATTAGATAGATAGATAGAAAGATGATGGATGGATAGATATATAGATAGATAAAAGATAGATAGATAGATAGAAGATAGATAGATAGATAGATAGATAGATAGAAAGATAGATAGATAGATAAATGATGGATGGATAGATATATAGATAGATAAAAGATAGATAGATAGAAGATAGATAGATAGATAGATGATAGATAGATAGATAGATAGATAGATAGATAGATAGATAGATAGATAGATAGAAAGATGATGGATGGATAGATATATAGATAGATAAAAGATAGATAGATAAAGATAGATAGATAGATAGATAGATAGATGATGGATGGATATATAGATAGATAGATAGATAGATAGATAGATAGATAGATAGATAGATGATGGATGGATATATAGATAGATAGATAGAAGATAGATAGATAGATGATAGACAGATAGATAGATAGATAGATAGATAGATAGATAGATAGATAGAAGATAGATAGATAGATAGAAGATAGATAGATAGATAGAAGATAGATAGATAAATATTTAGATAGATAGATAGATAGATAGATAGATAGATAGATAGATAGATAGATAGAAGATAGATAGATAGATGATAGATAGATAAATATTTAGATAGATAGATGATAGATAGATAGATAGATGATGGATGGATGGATATATAGATAGATAGAAGATAGATAGATAGATAGATAGATAGATAGATAGATAGAAGATAGATAGATAGATGATAGATAGATAAATAGTTAGATAGATAGATGATAGATAGATAGATAGATAGATAGATAGATAGATAGATAGATAGAAAGATAGATGGATAGATAGATAGATGATGGATGGATATATAGATAGATAGATGATAGATAGATAGATAGCAAGATAGATCATAGACAGATAGATAGATAGATAGATGTTGGATGGATAGATCTATAGAAAGAAGATAGATAGATAGAAGATAGATAGATAGATAGAAAGATAGATAGATAGATAGATAGATGATGGATGGATGGATATATAGATAGAAGATAGATAGATAGATAGATAGATAGATAGATAGATAGATAGATGATAGATAGATTAGATAGATAGATAGAAAGATGATGGATGGATAGATATATAGATAGATAAAAGATAGATAGATAGATAGATAGATAGATAGATAGATAGATAGATAGATAGATAGATGATAGATAGATAGATTAGATAGATAGATAGAAAGATGATGGATGGATAGATATATAGATAGATAAAAGATAGATAGATAGATAGATAGAAGATAGATAGATAGATAGATAGATAGATAGATAGATAGAAAGATAGATAGATAGATAAATGATGGATGGATAGATATATAGATAGATAAAAGATAGATAGATAGAAGATAGATAGATAGATAGATGATAGATAGATAGATAGATAGATAGATAGATAGATAGATAGATAGAAAGATGATGGATGGATAGATATATAGATAGATAAAAGATAGATAGATAGATAGAAGATAGATAGATAGATAGATAGATGATGGATGGATATATAGATAGATAGATCATAGACAGATAGATAGATAGATAGATAGATAGATAGAAGATAGATAGATAGATAGAAGATAGATAGATAGATAAATAGTTAGATAGATAGATGATAGATAGATAAATAGTTAGATAGATAGATAGATAGATAGATAGATAGATGATAGATAGATAGATAGATAGATCATAGACAGATAGATAGATAGATAGATAGATAGATAGAAGATAGATAGATAGATGATAGATAGATAAATAGTTAGATAGATAGAAGATAGATAGATAGATAGATAGATAGATAGATAGATAGATAGATAGATGATAGATAGATCATAGACAGACAGACAGATAGATAGATAGATAGATAGATAGATAGATCATAGATAGATAGATAGATAGATAGATAGATAGATAGATAGATAGAAGATAGATAGATAGATGATAGATAGATAAATAGTTAGATAGATAGATGATAGATAGATAGATAGATAGATAGATAGATAGATAGATAGATAGATAGATGATGGATGGATATATAGATAGATGATAGATAGATAGATAGCAAGATAGATCATAGACAGATAGATAGATAGATAGATAGATGATGGATGGATAGATCTATAGAAAGAAGATAGATAGATAGAAGATAGATAGATAGATAGATAGATAGATAGATAGATAGATAGATAGATAGATAGATGATGGATGGATATATAGATAGATAGAAGATAGATAGATAGATAGATAGATAGATGATAGATAGATTAGATAGATAGATAGAAAGATGATGGATGGATAGATATATAGAAAGATAAAAGATAGATAGATAGATAGATAGATAGATAGATAGATAGATAGATAGATAGATAGATAGATGATAGATAGATAGATAGATAGATTAGATAGATAGATAGAAAGATGATGGATGGATATATAGATAGATAGATGATAGATAGATAGATAGCAAGATAGATCATAGACAGATAGATAGATAGATAGATAGATAGATAGATCATAGACAGATAGATAGATAGATAGATATAAGATAGATAGATAGATAGATAGATAGATAGATAGATAGATAGATAGATAGATGATAGATAGATAAATAGTTAGATAGATAGATGATAGATAGATAAATAGTTAGATAGATAGATAGATAGATAGATAGAAGATAGATAGATAGATGATAGATAGATAAATATTTAGATAGATAGATAGATAGATAGATAGATAGATAGATAGATGATAGATAGATAGATAGATAGATAGATCATAGACAGATAGATAGATAGATAGATAGATAGAAGATAGATAGATAGATAGAAGATAGATAGATAGATAAATAGTTAGATAGATAGATGATAGATAGATAAATAGTTAGATAGATAGATAGATAGATAGATAGATAGATAGATAGATGATAGATAGATAGATAGATAGATCATAGACAGATAGATAGATAGATAGATAGATAGATAGATAGAAGATAGATAGATAGATGATAGATAGATAAATAGTTAGATAGATAGAAGATAGATAGATAGATAGATAGATAGATAGATAGATAGATAGATAGATAGATGATAGATAGATCATAGACAGACAGACAGATAGATAGATAGATAGATAGATAGATAGATAGATCATAGATAGATAGATAGATAGATAGATAGATAGATAGATAGAAGATAGATAGATAGATGATAGATAGATAAATAGTTAGATAGATAGATGATAGATAGATAGATAGATAGATAGATAGATAGATAGATAGATGATGGATGGATATATAGATAGATGATAGATAGATAGATAGCAAGATAGATCATAGACAGATAGATAGATAGATAGATGATGGATGGATAGATCTATAGAAAGAAGATAGATAGATAGAAGATAGATAGATAGATAGATAGATAGATAGATAGATAGATGATGGATGGATATATAGATAGATAGAAGATAGATAGATAGATAGATAGATGATAGATAGATTAGATAGATAGATAGAAAGATGATGGATGGATAGATA
>JAUCBL010001014.1:17500-27327 GCA_033807585.1 Hydrophis major
AGATAGATCGATAGATCGATAGATAGATAGATAGATAGAAGATAGATAGATAGATAGATAGATAGATAGATAGAAGATAGATAGATAGATAGAAGATAGATAGATAGATAGTTAGATAGATAGATGATAGATAGATAAATATTTAGATAGATAGATAGATAGATAGATAGATAGATAGATAGATAATGGATGGATAGATAGATAGATAGAAGATAGATAGATAGATGATAGATAGATAAATATTTAGATAGATAGATGATAGATAGATAGATAGATGATGGATGGATGGATATATAGATAGATAGAAGATAGATAGATAGATAGATAGATAGATAGATAGATAGATAGAAGATAGATAGATAGATGATAGATAGATAAATAGTTAGATAGATAGATGATAGATAGATAGATAGATAGATAGATAGATAGATAGATAGATAGAAAGATAGATGGATAGATAGATAGATGATGGATGGATATATAGATAGATAGATGATAGATAGATAGATAGCAAGATAGATCATAGACAGAAAGATAGATAGATAGATGATGGATGGATAGATCTATAGAAAGAAGATAGATAGATAGAAGATAGATAGATAGATAGATAGATAGATAGATAGATAGATAGATAGATAGATAGATGATGGATGGATATATAGATAGATAGAAGATAGATAGATAGATAGATAGATAGATAGATAGATAGATGATAGATAGATTAGATAGATAGATAGAAAGATGATGGATGGATAGATATATAGATAGATAAAAGATAGATAGATAGATAGATAGATAGATAGATAGATAGATAGATAGATAGATAGATAGATAGATAGATGATAGATAGATAGATTAGATAGATAGATAGAAAGATGATGGATGGATAGATATATAGATAGATAAAAGATAGATAGATAGAAGATAGATAGATAGATAGATAGATAGAAAGATAGATAGATAGATAAATGATGGATGGATAGATATATAGATAGATAAAAGATAGATAGATAGAAGATAGATAGATAGATAGATAGATGATAGATAGATAGATAGATAGATAGATAGATAGATAGATAGATAGATAGATAGAAAGATGATGGATGGATAGATATATAGATAGATAAAAGATAGATAGATAGATAGAAGATAGATAGATAGATGATGGATGGATATATAGATAGATAGAAGATAGGTAGATAGATAGATGATAGATAGATAAATAGTTAGATAGATAGATGATAGATAGATGATAGACAGATAGATAGATAGATAGATAGATAGATAGATAGATAGATAGATAGAAAGATGATGGATGGATAGATATATAGATAGATAAAAGATAGATAGATAGATAGAAGATAGATAGATAGAAGATAGATAGATAGATAGATAGATAAAAGATAGATAGATGATAGATAGATAAATATTTAGATAGATAGATAGAAAGATGATGGATGGATAGTTATATAGATAGATAAAAGATAGATAGATAGATAGATAGAAGATAGATAAATATTTAGATAGATAGATAGATAGATAGATAGATAGATAGATAGATAGATAATGGATGGATAGATAGAAAGAAGATAGATAGATAGATGATAGATAGATAAATATTTAGATAGATTGATGATAGATAGATGATAGATAGATAGATAGATAGATAGATAGATAGATAGATAGATAAAGATAGATAGATAGATAGAAGATAGATAGATAGATAGAAGATAGATAGATAGATAGTTAGATAGATAGATGATAGATAGATAAATATTTAGATAGATAGATAGATAGATAGATAGATAGATAGATAGATAGATAATGGATGGATAGATAGAAGATAGATAGATAGATGATAGATAAATATTTAGATAGATAGATAGATAGATAGATAGATAGATAGATAGATAGATAGATAGATAATGGATGGATGGATATATAGATAGAAGATAGATAGATAGATAGATAGATAGATAGATAGATAGATGATAGATAGATAGATAGATCGATAGATAGATAGATAGATAGATAGATAGAAAGATGATGGATGGATAGATATATAGATAGATAAAAGATAGATAGATAGATAGAAGGATAGATAGATAGATAGAAGATAGATAGATAGATAGTTAGATAGATAGATGATAGATAGATAAATATTTAGATAGATAGATAGATAGATAGATAGATAGATAGATAGATAGATAGATAATGGATGGATAGATAGATAGAAGATAGATAGATAGATGATAGATAGATAAATATTTAGATAGATAGATGATAGATAGATAGATAGATGATGGATGGATGTATAGATAGATAGAAGATAGATAGATAGATAGATAGATAGATAGATAGATAGATAGATCATAGACAGATAGATAGATAGATAGACAGATAGAAAGATGATGGATGGATAGCTATATAGATAGATAGAAGATAGATAGATAAATAGTTAGATAGATGATAGATAGATAAATAGTTAGATAGATAGATGATAGATAGATAGATAGATAGATAGATAGATAGATAGATAGATAGAAGATAGATAGATAGATGATAGATAGATAAATATTTCGATAGATGATAGATAGATGATAGATAGATAGATAGATAGATAGATAGATAGATAGATAGATCATAGACAGATAGATAGATAGATAGATAGATAGATAGATAGATAGAAGATAGATAGATAGATAGATGATAGATAGATAAATAGTTAGATAGATAGATGATAGATAGATAAATAGTTAGATAGATAGATGATAGACAGATAGATAGATAGATAGATAGATAGATAGATAGATAGATCATAGACAGATAGATAGATAGATAGATAGATAGATAGATAGAAGATAGATAGATAGATAGATGATAGATAGATAAATAGTTAGATAGATAGATGATAGATAGATAGTTAGATAGATAGATAGATAGATAGATAGATAGATAGATGATAGATGGATAGATAGATAGATAGATAGATAGATAGATCATAGACAGATAGATAGATAGATAGATAGATAGATAGATAGATGATAGATAAATAGATAGATAGATAGATAGATAGATAGATAGATCATAGACAGATAGATAGATAGATAGATAGAAGATAGATAGATAGATAGATGATAGATAGATAGATAGATAGATGATGGATGGATGGATATATAGATAGATAGATAGAAGATAGATAGATAGATAGATAGATAGATAGATAGATAGATAGATAGATGATAGATAGATCGATAGATAGATAGATAGAAAGATGATGGATGGATAGATATATAGATAGATAAAAGATAGATAGATAGATAGAAGATAGATAGATAGATAGAAGATAGATAGATAGATAGTTAGATAGATAGATGATAGATAAATATTTAGATAGATAGATAGATAGATAGATAGATAGATAGATAGATAATGGATGGATAGATAGATAGAAGATAGATAGATAGATGATAGATAGATAAATATTTAGATAGATAGATGATAGATAGATAGATAGATGATGGATGGATGGATATATAGATAGATAGAAGATAGATAGATAGATAGATAGATAGATAGATAGATAGATCATAGACAGATAGATAGATAGATAGATAGATAGACAGATAGAAAGATGATGGATGGATAGCTATATAGATAGATAGAAGATAGATAGATAAATAGTTAGATAGATGATAGATAGATAAATAGTTAGATAGATAGATGATAGATAGATAGATAGATAGATAGATAGCTAGAAGATAGATAGATAGATGATAGATAAATATTTAGATAGATGATAGATAGATGATAGATAGATAGATAGATAGATAGATAGATAGATAGATAGATAGAAGATAGATAGATAGATAGATGATAGATAGATAAATAGTTAGATAGATAGAAGATAGATAGATAGATAGATAGATAGATAGATAGATAGATAGATAGATAGAAGATAGATAGATAGATAGATAGATAGATAGATAGATGATAGATAGATAAATAGTTAGATAGATAGATAGATAGATAGATCATAGACAGATAGATAGATAGAAAGATAGATAGATAGATAGATAGAAGATAGATAGATAGATGATAGATAGATAAATATTTAGATAGATGATAGATAGATGATAGATAGATAGATAGATAGATAGATGATAGATAGATAGATAGATAGATAGATAGATAGATAGATAGATAGATAGATCATAGACAGATAGATATAGATAGATAGATAGAAGATAGATAGATAGATAGATGATAGATAGATAAATAGTTAGATAGATAGAAGATAGATAGATAGATAGATAGATAGATAGATAGATAGATAGATCATAGACAGACAGATAGATAGATAGATAGATAGATAGATAGATAGATAGATAGATCATAGACAGATAGATAGATAGATAGATAGATAGATAGAAGATAGATAGATAGATAGATAGATAGATAGATAGATAGATAGATGATAGATAGATAAATAGTTAGATAGATAGATAGATAGATAGATAGATAGATAGATAGAAGATAGATAGATAGATGATAGATAGATAAATATTTAGATAGATAGATAGATAGATAGATAGATAGATAGATAGTAGATAGATAGATAGATAGATAGATAGATCATAGACAGATAGATAGATAGATAGATAGATAGATAGATAGATAGAAGATAGATAGATAGATAGAAGATAGATAGATAAATAGTTAGATAGATAGATGATAGACAGATAGATAGATAGATAGATAGATAGATAGATAGATAGATCATAGACAGATAGATAGATAGATAGATGATAGATAGATAGATAGATAGATAGATCATAGACAGACAGATAGATAGATAGATAGATAGATAGATAGATAGATAGATAGAAGATAGATAGATAGATAGATGATAGATAGATAAATAGTTAGATAGATAGATGATAGATAGATAAATAGTTAGATAGATAGATAGATAGATAGATAGATAGATAGATAGATGATAGATAGATAGATAGATAGATAGATAGATAGATCATAGACAGATAGATAGATAGATAGATAGATAGAAGATAGATAGATAGATAGAAGATAGATAGATAAACAGTTAGATAGATAGATGATAGATAGATAAATAGTTAGATAGATAGATAGATAGATAGATAGATAGATGATAGATAGATAGATAGATAGATCATAGACAGATAGATAGATAGATAGATAGATAGATAGAAGATAGATAGATAGATGATAGATAGATAAATAGTTAGATAGATAGAAGATAGATAGATAGATAGATAGATAGATAGATGATAGATAGATAGATGATGGATGGATAGATATATAGATAGATAAAAGATAGATAGATAGATAGAAGATAGATAGATAGATAGAAGATAGATAGATAGATAGTTAGATAGATAGATGATAGATAGATAAATATTTAGATAGATAGATAGATAGATAGATAGATAGATAGATAGATAGATAATGGATGGATAGATAGAAGATAGATAGATAGATGATAGATAAATATTTAGATAGATAGATAGATAGATAGATAGATAGATAGATAGATAGATAGATAGATGATGGATGGATATATAGATAGATGGATAGAAGATAGATAGATAGATAGATAGATAGATAGATAGATAGATAGATAGATGATAGATAGATAGATAGATAGATAGAAAGATGATGGATGGATGGATATATAGATAGATAGAAGATAGATAGATAGATAGATAGATAGATAGATAGATAGATAAATAGTTAGATAGATAGATGATAGATAGATAGATAGATAGATAGATAGATAGATAGATAGATAGAAGATAGATAGATAGATGATAGATAGATAAATATTTAGATAGATGATAGATAGATGATAGATAGATAGATACATAGATAGATAGATAGATAGATAGATAGATAGATGATAGATAAATAGATAGATAGATAGATAGATAGATAGATAGATAGATAGATCATAGACAGATAGATAGATAGATAGATAGATAGATGGATAGATAGATAGATAGAAGATAGATAGATAGATAGATGATAGATAGATAAATAGTTAGATAGATAGAAGATAGATAGATAGATAGATAGATAGATAGATAGATAATAGATAGATAAATAGTTAGATAGATAGATAGATAGATAGATCATAGACAGATAGATAGATAGATAGAAAGATAGATAGATAGATAGAAGACAGATAGATAGATAGATGATAGATAGATAAATAGTTAGATAGATAGATGATAGATAGATAAATAGTTAGATAGATAGATAGATAGATAGATAGATAAATAGTTAGATAGATAGATGATAGATAGATAGATAGATAGATAGATAGATAGATAGATAGATAGATAGAAGATAGATAGATAGATGATAGATAGATAAATATTTAGATAGATGATAGATAGATGATAGATAGATAGATAGATAGATAGATAGATAGATAGATAGATCATAGACAGATAGATATAGATAGATAGATAGAAGATAGATAGATAGATAGATGATAGATAGATAAATAGATAGATAGAAGATAGATAGATAGATAGATAGATAGATAGATCATAGACAGACAGATAGATAGATAGATAGATAGATAGATAGATAGATCATAGACAGATAGATGATAGATAGATAGATAGATAGATAGATAGATAGAAGATAGATAGATAGATGATAGATAGATAAATATTTAGATAGATGATAGATAGATGATAGATAGATAGATAGATAGATAGATAGATGATAGATAGATAGATAGATAGATAGATAGATAGATAGATAGATAGATAGATAGATAGATCATAGACAGATAGATATAGATAGATAGATAGAAGATAGATAGATAGATAGATGATAGATAGATAAATAGTTAGATAGATAGAAGATAGATAGATAGATAGATAGATAGATCATAGACAGACAGATAGATAGATAGATAGATAGATAGATAGATAGATAGATAGATAGAAAGATCATAGACAGATAGATAGATAGATAGAAGATAGATAGATAGATAGATAGATGATAGATAGATAAATAGTTAGATAGATAGATGATAGATAGATAAATAGTTAGATAGATAGATAGATAGAAGATAGATAGATAGATGATAGATAGATAAATATTTAGATAGATAGATAGATAGATAGATAGATAGATAGATGATAGATAGATAGATAGATAGATAGATCATAGACAGATAGATAGATAGATAGATAGATAGATAGATAGATAGATAGAAGATAGATAGATAGAAGATAGATAGATAAATAGTTAGATAGATAGATGATAGACAGATAGATAGATAGATAGATAGATAGATAGATAGATAGATAGATCATAGACAGATAGATAGATAGATAGATGATAGATAGATAGATAGATAGATAGATCATAGACAGATAGATAGATAGATAGATAGATAGATAGATAGATAGAAGATAGATAGATAGATAGATGATAGATAGATAAATAGTTAGATAGATAGATGATAGATAGATAAATAGTTAGATAGATAGATAGATAGATAGATAGATAGATAGATGATAGATGGATAGATAGATAGATAGATAGATAGATAGATCATAGACAGATAGATAGATAGATAGATAGATAGATAGATAGAAGATAGATAGATAGATAGAAGACAGATAGATAAATAGTTAGATAGATAGATGATAGACAGATAGATAGATAGATAGATAGATAGATAGATAGATAGATAGATAGATGATAGATAGATAGATAGATCATAGACAGATAGATAGATAGATAGATAGAAGATAGATAGATAGATGATAGATAGATAAATAGTTAGATAGATAGAAGATAGATAGATAGATTGATAGAGAGATGATAGATAGATAGATAGATAGATAGATAGATAGATCATAGACAGACAGATAGATAGATAGATAGATAGATAGATAGATGATAGATAGATAGATAGATAGATAGATAGATAGAAGATAGATAGATAGATAGATAGATGATTGATAGATAAATAGTTAGATAGATAGATGATAGATTGATAGATAGATGGATAGATAGATGGATAGATAGATAGATGATGGATGGATATATAGATAGATAGATGATAGATAGATAGATAGCAAGATAGATCATAGACAGATAGGTAGATAGATAGATGATGGATGGATAGATCTATAGAAAGAAGATAGATAGATAGAAGATAGATAGATAGATAGATAGATAGATAGATAGATAGATAGATGATGGATGGATGGATATATAGATAGATAGAAGATAGATAGATAGATAGATAGATAGATAGATAGATAGATAGATGATAGATACATAGTGGATAGATAGAAGATAGATAGAAGATAGATAGATAGATAGATAAATGATAGAAAATAGATAGATAGATAGATAGATAGATAGATAGATGATAGATACATAAATAGTTAGTTAGATAGATGATAGATAGATAAATGGATAGATAAATGGATAGATAGATAGATAGATAGATAGATAGATAGATAGATAGATAGATAGATAGATACAGCAAGGGCGGGAGGGAGGAAGAGAAACAGATAGTAACCTGTGGCTGGCCATGCCCCTGAGCCGGTCCTCTGTTCACCACTAACTCGCCCTGCCTACCTGACACTCACCTGCCCTGTCACTCCTTAAGTTTTTCCCCCACCCAACAATCAGCTGTTCCTAGGATCAGCTGTCTTACTGCTTCACCCAGGAGGATGGAAAGAAGGAAGGAAAGAAAGAGAGGAGGAAGGAAGGAAGGAAGGACAGGAGGAGGAAGGAAGGAAGGAAAGAGAGGAGGAAATAAGGGAGGGAGGAGAGGAGGAGGAAGGAAGGAAGGAGAGCAGGAAGGAAGGAAGAGGAGAGAAGGGGAGGAGGAGAAGGAAGAGGAAGAGGAGAGGAGAAGGGGGAGGGCAGAAGGAAGAGGGAGAGGAGGGGAGAAGGGGAGGGGAGAAGGAAGAGGAAGAGGTAGAGGAGGGGAAGAGGGGAGGAGGAGAAGGAAGAGGTAGAGGAGATGAGGAGGGGGAGGAAAAGAAGGAAGAGCAAGAGGAGAGGAGGTGGGGGAGGGGAGGAGGAAGAGGAAGAGGAGAGGAGGAGGGGGAGGAGGAGAAGGAAGAGGTAGAGGAGAAGGGGGAGGGGAGAAGGAAGAGGAAGAGATAGAGGAGAGGAGGAGGGGGAGGAGAAGAAGGAAGAGGGAGAGGAGGGAGAGGAGGAGGGGGAGGAGGAGAAGGAAAGGGGAGAGGAGGGGAAAAGGGGGAGGGGAGAAGGAAGAGGGAGAGGAGAGGAGGGGAAGAGGGGAGGAGGAGAAGGAAGAGGTAGAGGAGATGAGGAGGGGGAGGAAAAGAAGGAAGAGCAAGAGGAGAGGAGGTGGGGGAGGGGAGGAGGAAGAGGAAGAGGAGAGGAGGAGGGGGAGGAGGAGAAGGAAGAGGTAGAGGAGAGGAGAAGGGGAGGGGAGAAGGAAGAGGAAGAGATAGAGGAGAGGAGGAGGGGGAGGAGAAGAAGGAAGAGGAAGAGGTAGAGGAGGGGAGAAGGGGGAGGAGGAGAAGGAAGAGGAAGAGGTAGAGGAGAGGAGGAGGGGGAGGAGGAGAAGGAAGAGGTAGAGGAGAGGAGAAGGGGGAGGGGAGAAGGAAGAGGAAGAGATAGAGGAGAGGAGGAGGGGGAGGGGGAGAAGGAAGAGGAAGAGGGAGAGGAGAGGAGAAGGGGGAGGAGGAGAAGGAAGAGGAAGAGGTAGAGGAGAGGAGGAGGCGGAGCAGGAGAAGGAAATGGGAGAGGAGGGGAGGAGGGGGAGGAGAAGA
>JAUCBL010001016.1:2500-10000 GCA_033807585.1 Hydrophis major
TGGGCGCCATTTTTTCACCATCCGGGAGGGGAGGGCTCGGCACTCGTTCGGCCAACAGACCAACCTGCGGGGCCTTCGGGTAACCGGATACTGGATTTCCTTCTCGGCGAGTCGGGAGAAAGGCTTCCGACGACTCCGTCTCCTCGAGTCCAGGTTCCGCACGGGGCTGCGTCTGTAAAATAAAATGGAAAACACCATTCGTTATACCGAGGCTTTCGGCACGTACGAGAAATTAATACGTCGCGGGCAAAAGGGAGCAACATACCGTGCGGAATCTGATTGAAAATAAAATACCCCTGCGTGCGTGCGTGCGTGCAATAGGCGGCCAAGAGGGCGGCCTTGGTGTCGGTCGGAGGACGTCAAGGTCACGGTAAAGGGAAGTAAGGCGGGGAATACATCGACCTAACGGGACGAGGAATGCGAATCTAGAATGCGGTAATTTAAAAAAAGAAAAGAAGAAGAAGAAGGGAAAAAAAGAAAAACAAACAAACAAACAGCGGCCGTATCGTGACTGGTTTTTATCGTCGGTTGGTTCGAGGAAAGGAATAAAATTCCCTCTCCCCGACTTTATTTATCTCCTCTCGGTCTTCGTTGGCCCGAAGCGGACATTTCCAACCCCTGCTTACCTAGGTAGACCTCGACGTACGTCGCCGTGCTCCACGGTCAAGTGAATTTTTGCCCCCTTTTACGACCTTTCTCGTCGCCGTCCCCGATTGCGACGCTCGACCGCCCTCTCTAAGCGGTTTGCGGATTCGGCGTATCGGGTTCTCGTCCGGCCTCCCTCGGAAGGACGAGCCGAACTCGAGCCGGTGAGATTTGAACTGCCGAATCGCAGGCAGACGGCGGCGCTCTCACCTCCCCGCCCCCGCCGGTCGAGTAAGTCGCTGCGGTCGTCGCGTTAGCAACACGGTCGTTAAGTGAATCCGGCCTTCCCCGTCGACTTTGCCCGGACGCGGCGACGGCTACAGGTACATTCCGGTGGCCGAGTAACGATGAGCGACCGGCATGTGTTTATGCCGCGACGGGGGACGAAGCGTGAAAAACGGTCGTAAGTCCAGGACCATCCGCATTTACGGTAGGAGGCCAGCTGCTAACGACCCGTTGTGCCGTCGAGAGAATAGCAGCAGCAGCAGCAGCAGCAGCAGCAGCAGCAACGACAACAGCAACAATAATTTAAATAAATAAATAAATAAACAAATATCTTTAGAAATATAGCCGGTATCGCTCGTCAAAGTCTCGGATCTGTGGAACCGAGAGGAGGGCTTAACCTGGAAATAAGGAGAAACTACCCGACGGCGAGAACGATCCGCCGACGGAACGGCACGCCCCTCGGAAGCGGCGGGAGCGCCGTCGCTCCAGGCTTTCGAGAAAAGATCGAGAGATCTCCCGTCCGTCAGAAACGGCGTAGGGCGGGGCGGGGGTCGGACCAGACGACCCAGGCCAGGGTTCGCCAACCTTTTGGACCTCGGGGACCACCAAAGTCACAATTTTGGATCCCCGGGGACCACTAACCGGTTCCGTGGGTGTGGCCTAATTTGTGGGTGTGGCTCGCTGGTCATGTGACTGGCTGGGCATGGGCTTGTATGTAAATAGTATAAATATTTATATCAACGTTGATTTCCCCCCCCCTCCCCCTTTTTTGGGGGGGTGGGTATTAAAACAAGAGCAACTTTTACCCAAAATCAGGCAAGGAAGGCAGGCAGGGGCAGGCAGGCAGACGGAGTTGCTCACGGAATCACAGAATGATTCGGCGATCTCTCTCTGTGGGTTGGAAAACAACCCAACCCCCGGACTTCCGAAGAGAACTTGTCGAGGGAAGAGGTCGGGGCAGGTCAGGTTGGTCGTGGCCACCGCACCTGAATGGCGCAACTACATTCTTTCGGAAAGGTCTGGCTGAGAGACTTGGCAAAAATCCCAGGAGGTGAGGGAGGGTAGAAGAAAACTGGTGCGCGAGACCGGTCGGCTGGTGTTCGCACTGGGGGAAGAGGAGCTGTCGGAGCGCCAGCCGCGGCGGGAGCGAGTGAGTGCCAGAAAGGCAAGCCCGCTTGCCTTCGTCTCTCGTGCAGTGGCAGGAAGCCGGGCATTGCCGGGGGCTCTAAGCGACCCAGCAGTCAGCAGGGCAGGTTAAGAAAGCAGCCTCCTGAGTAACGGTTCCGAGTGCTGCAGCTTGATCCGAGCTCGAGCACGTCCACACGGCATGCCGAATTTGGCGCTTAGTGGAACTCTGCAGGTTTGCCAATGCACTCTGGGACCAAGAAGCTACCCGCACAGGCTGAGCTGGCACGATGCACAGGATGGAAAGTGGTTGGCTGCGTGGGTGTCGTGGGAACACGGCCATTCGCTGATAAGGGTGTCGATACACACCCGCGCGTGGGAGGAAAATTAAGACATCCTCGAAAAGACGGCCGAGCCGTTTTTTTTTCGGGGCTACAACAACAACAACAACAACAACAACAACAACAACAACAACAAACAACTACAACTACAACTACAACAACAAGACCCGGCCTTAGTTTATGAGAAACACGGTAGCTATCTAAAAGCGAAATACCACCAACCACGAAATACATCGTTCGCAAAATCTCCAGAACCCTAAAAGCCTACAGACCTGACATTCCTCTTGGCTTCCAGGGGCTCACTAAGAAAGGAGTTTTCGAAAGGACCACGGGAGCACGAGCATTTCGGATAGGATGATGAACAGGCTCTGATGCTAAGGAGATCTACTCCCCCTACCCGCCTGAAAAAAGGGGGAGAAAGAAACCTGTTCCGAACGCACAGGGCATGAAAGAAAACAAAGCAGGAGAAACCTCGTTACAAAATGTATGGGATGCCATGAAAGCGTATAGCAGAGGGGAGGGGGGCGATCGTAACCTATACAAGAAGAAGGGAATATTAAAAAGAGACAAAGGCAACAATCCCGAGAACAAGAGCATCCAAAATTGCAGAAGGATCTGCAATTGGAGAAGGATTGCGGTGGGGTGGGGGGTGGGGGAAAATTGGGGTATGGAATAGATGTAGATAAACGGCAGACATTACGGCCTAGGAATTATAAGTTAGCTCCGTCAACGGCCTATAAAGAGAATTTGTAGAAGATGTTCTACAGGTGGCATTTATCCCCCGTGAGAATTGCTAAGATGTTTAAAGACAAGTCGGCGAAGTGCTGGGAAGGTCAGAGGACACCAGGAACGTACTACCACACGTGGTGGACGTGCACAGAGGCTAAAAGGTATTGGACTGGAACGCACACGCGGCTGGAGAAGATGATAAAACAACCTACAGACTTCACACCGGAGACATTTCTATTGGGGATTTTGCCTGAGGGTTATAACCAAGAGTTAGCGTACTTGATTATCCCTACGCGGCATGAACCGCAGCTAGGATTGTATTTATATGCACAAAATTTGGAGAAATGAAAAAATTCCGAGAGAGGAGGAAATAACTAAAAAAAAAAATATCATGGAACGTGCAGAAATGAGTAGCTTGACAATGGCGATTAGAGAACAAGAAGAAAAAGACGGCTATAAAATTTGGAATTTATTTGATGAACGGCTGGATAGAAGAGGAAAGAATGGAATGACACAAGTACTACATATACGATATTGTTATTGATACACGGATGACTTAGAGAGAGTAAGAAGAGGGAATTTGAAATATATTACTGAAAGTCGATAATCATAAAGAGTGATGTATGCGATATAAAACACTGAGTGATTGATGTATGCGATATAAAACACTGATTAGAACACTGATTATAAACACGCACAAGTTAAACATGGACGATAACATTACTCGGCGCACGAAGAAATACGTACCCAACTGACACACGGTGGAACAGAAAGAAGGTCTTAGACGTTGGTTTTGTGGTGGTGGTGGTGGTGGTGGTTGTAAAAATAAAGAACTTCTGTACAGGTACATATACGTATACGTATAGGTACGTATATATATATATATATATATATATATATATATATATATATATATATATATATACATACATACATACATACATACATACATACGTATACATATAGATAGATAGATATAGTTGTATATATAGATATAGATATAGATATAGATATAGATATGTATATGCATGTATCTATATCTATATCTATATCTATATCTATATCCATATATATGCATATCTCCACACACACACACACACACACACACACACACACACACACACACACACATATGCATATATATATATACATATATATATACACACACACACATACGTACACACAGACATATATATATATAGGTAAACATATTTTTATGGGGGGAGGGAAAGAGCAACTTCCCCCCCCACCCAAAATCTCTGTATGAAAACAAATGCAAAAGGCCAGCACCAGGAGAGGCGTTTCACTTTCAGTTTTGGTTTCACAGCAGCAGGCAGCCTGACTACAGAACAGTTGCCCTAAGCCACGCCCAGGCTCCGAGCCGTCTCCTTCTGGCTTCACACAGCAAACACTGTTTCGGTTTGCAAAGGAGGAGTTTCTCAACTCCTCCCTCTCTCACACTGAGAGGAGCGCTGCTGGCCAGATGACTCACGATGGAGGCTGGTAGGGAGAGGCCTGTTTCCCCCCTCCCCCGCGCCCCCCACCCCTTCCCCCTCTTATTTGCTCCCCCCCCCCTTTTTTTTTTTTTTTTTTGGTATTCTGTTGGTGTTCAGAGGTTCCAGGCTTAGAATAGGGGGACTGGGCATAAAAGGGACACCTTGAAATAAGGGAAGATGATGGCAGGCAGCTAAACTTCTTCTCCTTCTCCTTCTCCTTCTCCTTCTCCTTCTCCTTCTCCTTCTTCTTTTTAAAGAATTTTATTGATTTTCTACAGACAAACAAGACATTAAAACATCAACTCTCATATGTACTTCCAGCGTGTCGGTTGGTTCATCAGTTTTGTGCATTCATTTTGTAGTCTCGATTACAATTATGTTACACTCATACAACTCATATTGTCAATCCAAACTTATGTATCCTAATATCGCTATTAAAAAAAATAAAACAAAAAAACTTTTGACTATACTTTGAATCATTCGTGCTTTATGAGATAACAATACTCGAAAGAGTTTATTCTGTAACAAATCATATAATCATACCAAATCAATCCTAAAAAGCACTTTATAAATATAGTATACTGTCTAACATTCTAAATATTCCTATTATCGTATTTTATCATCTAGCCATTGATAAAAAAGATCCCAAATTTCATAAAATTGTTTATCCTCTTGCTCTCTAATTTCAAATAAAGAACTTCTCATCTCAGCACATGCCAATATTTTTTCTTAATAATTTCTTCCTGTCATGGTATTTTCTCATTCTTCCAGTTTTTAGCAAATACAATCCTAGCCGCTGTTAATCCATTTACAATCAAATCTTTTACTATATGTATCAGGTAAGATTCCCAATAAAAAGATCTCTGGTTTCAGGTCTATGTGTTTCTTTGTCATTTTTTCCAACCACATGCGAATTTTAGTCCAATATTTTCGAGCGTCCTCACAAGTCATATTACCACATATGGTAACACGAGCCAGGTATCTGATGACATTTCCAGCATTTTTCAGATTTGTTCTTAAACCTTCTTGCTATTCTTGTCGGGGGAAAGCGCCACCTGCAAAACATCTTATACAAGTTTTTTCTGGGTAAAAATATTCATCTTAATGGTTGAAATTCTCCTTATGAATGACAATTGCAAGTTTTCCCATTTCTTCAAGTCTGTAGCTATCTGTCGTTTCAGTTTACTATAATTATTCTCTTTTCATGTGCTACATCTCGCTGTCAAATATATCCCCAGATACTTCACCTTATTCCTAGCTTGGATTTTCAAGAGGTCTGCCAGTTCTTCTCAGTGACATGTTCTTTGTCGAAATCTTTGTTTTATCTTTATTTATTTATTTATTTATTTATTTTCAAACCAGCCATCTCACCATAGGTCTCTATCTTTTCCAATAACTTTGGAGCTGTTTCGAGCGGATCTTCCAGAATCAAAGCTAAATCATCAGCAAAAGCTTGTAGTTTGAATTCTTCCTTTTTAATTTTCATTCCTTTTATGCTTTTATCATCCCTAATATTTCTATTCAACGCTTCCAAAGTCAACGCAAATAGCAAAGGAGATAGGGGACATCCTTGTCTTGTGCCTTTTCTTATATTAATCAATTCTGTCAATTCTCCCTCCCTCGTTACCTTTGCCGTCTGCATTGCTTGAATAAATTTTCTGGCAAAACCCATCTGTTCCAATAGTAATAACGTAAATCTCCAGTTCACGTTATCCGATGCCTTTGGAGCATCTAGGAATATCAAAGCCGTTCGCTTTTCAGGATGAGCCTCGTAGTATTCCAAAGTATCCAAGATGACTCTCGTATTGTCTCTGATTTGTCTCTTTGGCAGAAATCCATTTTGATCGGGATGGATAAAATGATTTAAATATTTTTAAAGTCTTTCTGCTAAAATTGAAGCAAAAATTTTATAGTCTGCATTCAATTATGAAATCGGTCTCTAGTTCTTAATTTGCAATGGGTCAGCCTCTTCTTTTGGAATAAGCGTAATATAAGCCTCCGACCATGTTTTGGGTATCATCTTCTTTGACGTAACTTCATTGGTTAACTTCTAACAACGGAATGCTCAATAATTCTTGAAATGTCTTATAAAATTCTGCCGGAAGCCCATCTGGACCTGGTGCTTTCCCATTATTTGGTTTCTTAAGCGCTTCGTTTAATCCCGTCATTGTTCTATTGCTTTCTAGCATTTAATCTTCAGTCTCTTTCGGTATCTTCGGTAAGTTAGCATTCCGTAGAGGCTGTTTGACTTTTTCCTCATCAGTATTCTCTTCTTTGTATCGTTGCCCATAAAAATCTCGAATAATTTCCTTTTTCTCCTTATCGCCCTAACAAACTTGGCCTTGATCATCTATCAGCTTCAATATTTTTCTCGATTCCTTCTCCTTTCGCAATTTATATGCTAGCCATCTGCCTGGTTTATTTGCACCTTCGAAGTAATTCTGTTTAGAATTTCTAATTTTCCGTGCCCGTTCTTCTTTCTCTATTCATTCCGCTGTATGTTTAATTACACCCAGCTTCAAGGTAATATCTTTTTTCTGCGGCGTTTTCTGTAATTCTTTTTCAAGTCTTTTAGACTCATCTTCCAGGGCCTCAGAAGCTTGCCTTTTCCTAATATTCTTTTTTCTTGTATAATCTATTACCAAACCTCGAGCGTATGCCTTCGTTGTATCCCAAACATTCTGCGTTGAAGTATCTTCTTTTTTATTTTCTCGAAAGAAAAAAGCCGGTTCCTTCTCCATCCGTCGTATAAAATCTTTTTCCTTTAAGAGAGTATTATTTAATGTCCATCTCGATCTTTCTTTTTTTTTTTTTTTTGTCCCTTCCGTTTAATTGTCATTGGGCCACGGTCTGCCCAAGTACTTGTTTCGATATTTGTTTCTTGAACATTAGATATGAATTCTGTTGAGATCCAAATCATATCTAATCTGGACCGTGAT
>JAUCBL010001016.1:22500-27291 GCA_033807585.1 Hydrophis major
AACTTTTACCCAAAATCAGGCAAGGAAGGCAGGCAGGGGCAGGCAGGCAGACGGAGTTGCTCACGGAATCACAGAATGATTCGGCGATCTCTCTCTGTGGGTTGGAAAACAACCCAACCCCCGGACTTCCGAAGAGAACTTGTCGAGGGAAGAGGTCGGGGCAGGTCAGGTTGGTCGTGGCCACCGCACCTGAATGGCGCAACTACATTCTTTCGGAAAGGTCTGGCTGAGAGACTTGGCAAAAATCCCAGGAGGTGAGGGAGGGTAGAAGAAAACTGGTGCGCGAGACCGGTCGGCTGGTGTTCGCACTGGGGGAAGAGGAGCTGTCGGAGCGCCAGCCGCGGCGGGAGCGAGTGAGTGCCAGAAAGGCAAGCCCGCTTGCCTTCGTCTCTCGTGCAGTGGCAGGAAGCCGGGCATTGCCGGGGGCTCTAAGCGACCCAGCAGTCAGCAGGGCAGGTTAAGAAAGCAGCCTCCTGAGTAACGGTTCCGAGTGCTGCAGCTTGATCCGAGCTCGAGCACGTCCACACGGCATGCCGAATTTGGCGCTTAGTGGAACTCTGCAGGTTTGCCAATGCACTCTGGGACCAAGAAGCTACCCGCACAGGCTGAGCTGGCACGATGCACAGGATGGAAAGTGGTTGGCTGCGTGGGTGTCGTGGGAACACGGCCATTCGCTGATAAGGGTGTCGATACACACCCGCGCGTGGGAGGAAAATTAAGACATCCTCGAAAAGACGGCCGAGCCGTTTTTTTTTCGGGGCTCAACAACAACAACAACAACAACAACAACAACAACAACAAACAACTACAACTACAACTACAACAACAAGACCCGGCCTTAGTTTATGAGAAACACGGTAGCTATCTAAAAGCGAAATACCACCAACCACGAAATACATCGTTCGCAAAATCTCCAGAACCCTAAAAGCCTACAGACCTGACATTCCTCTTGGCTTCCAGGGGCTCACTAAGAAAGGAGTTTTCGAAAGGACCACGGGAGCACGAGCATTTCGGATAGGATGATGAACAGGCTCTGATGCTAAGGAGATCTACTCCCCCTACCCGCCTGAAAAAAGGGGGAGAAAGAAACCTGTTCCGAACGCACAGGGCATGAAAGAAAACAAAGCAGGAGAAACCTCGTTACAAAATGTATGGGATGCCATGAAAGCGTATAGCAGAGGGGAGGGGGGCGATCGTAACCTATACAAGAAGAAGGGAATATTAAAAAGAGACAAAGGCAACAATCCCGAGAACAAGAGCATCCAAAATTGCAGAAGGATCTGCAATTGGAGAAGGATTGCGGTGGGGTGGGGGGTGGGGGAAAATTGGGGTATGGAATAGATGTAGATAAACGGCAGACATTACGGCCTAGGAATTATAAGTTAGCTCCGTCAACGGCCTATAAAGAGAATTTGTAGAAGATGTTCTACAGGTGGCATTTATCCCCCGTGAGAATTGCTAAGATGTTTAAAGACAAGTCGGCGAAGTGCTGGGAAGGTCAGAGGACACCAGGAACGTACTACCACACGTGGTGGACGTGCACAGAGGCTAAAAGGTATTGGACTGGAACGCACACGCGGCTGGAGAAGATGATAAAACAACCTACAGACTTCACACCGGAGACATTTCTATTGGGGATTTTGCCTGAGGGTTATAACCAAGAGTTAGCGTACTTGATTATCCCTACGCGGCATGAACCGCAGCTAGGATTGTATTTATATGCACAAAATTTGGAGAAATGAAAAAATTCCGAGAGAGGAGGAAATAACTAAAAAAAAAAATATCATGGAACGTGCAGAAATGAGTAGCTTGACAATGGCGATTAGAGAACAAGAAGAAAAAGACGGCTATAAAATTTGGAATTTATTTGATGAACGGCTGGATAGAAGAGGAAAGAATGGAATGACACAAGTACTACATATACGATATTGTTATTGATACACGGATGACTTAGAGAGAGTAAGAAGAGGGAATTTGAAATATATTACTGAAAGTCGATAATCATAAAGAGTGATGTATGCGATATAAAACACTGAGTGATTGATGTATGCGATATAAAACACTGATTAGAACACTGATTATAAACACGCACAAGTTAAACATGGACGATAACATTACTCGGCGCACGAAGAAATACGTACCCAACTGACACACGGTGGAACAGAAAGAAGGTCTTAGACGTTGGTTTTGTGGTGGTGGTGGTGGTGGTGGTTGTAAAAATAAAGAACTTCTGTACAGGTACATATACGTATACGTATAGGTACGTATATATATATATATATATATATATATATATATATATATATATATATATATATATACATACATACATACATACATACATACATACGTATACATATAGATAGATAGATATAGTTGTATATATAGATATAGATATAGATATAGATATAGATATGTATATGCATGTATCTATATCTATATCTATATCTATATCTATATCCATATATATGCATATCTCCACACACACACACACACACACACACACACACACACACACACACACACATATGCATATATATATATACATATATATATACACACACACACATACGTACACACAGACATATATATATATAGGTAAACATATTTTTATGGGGGGAGGGAAAGAGCAACTTCCCCCCCCACCCAAAATCTCTGTATGAAAACAAATGCAAAAGGCCAGCACCAGGAGAGGCGTTTCACTTTCAGTTTTGGTTTCACAGCAGCAGGCAGCCTGACTACAGAACAGTTGCCCTAAGCCACGCCCAGGCTCCGAGCCGTCTCCTTCTGGCTTCACACAGCAAACACTGTTTCGGTTTGCAAAGGAGGAGTTTCTCAACTCCTCCCTCTCTCACACTGAGAGGAGCGCTGCTGGCCAGATGACTCACGATGGAGGCTGGTAGGGAGAGGCCTGTTTCCCCCCTCCCCCGCGCCCCCCACCCCTTCCCCCTCTTATTTGCTCCCCCCCCCCTTTTTTTTTTTTTTTTTTGGTATTCTGTTGGTGTTCAGAGGTTCCAGGCTTAGAATAGGGGGACTGGGCATAAAAGGGACACCTTGAAATAAGGGAAGATGATGGCAGGCAGCTAAACTTCTTCTCCTTCTCCTTCTCCTTCTCCTTCTCCTTCTCCTTCTCCTTCTTCTTTTTAAAGAATTTTATTGATTTTCTACAGACAAACAAGACATTAAAACATCAACTCTCATATGTACTTCCAGCGTGTCGGTTGGTTCATCAGTTTTGTGCATTCATTTTGTAGTCTCGATTACAATTATGTTACACTCATACAACTCATATTGTCAATCCAAACTTATGTATCCTAATATCGCTATTAAAAAAAATAAAACAAAAAAACTTTTGACTATACTTTGAATCATTCGTGCTTTATGAGATAACAATACTCGAAAGAGTTTATTCTGTAACAAATCATATAATCATACCAAATCAATCCTAAAAAGCACTTTATAAATATAGTATACTGTCTAACATTCTAAATATTCCTATTATCGTATTTTATCATCTAGCCATTGATAAAAAAGATCCCAAATTTCATAAAATTGTTTATCCTCTTGCTCTCTAATTTCAAATAAAGAACTTCTCATCTCAGCACATGCCAATATTTTTTCTTAATAATTTCTTCCTGTCATGGTATTTTCTCATTCTTCCAGTTTTTAGCAAATACAATCCTAGCCGCTGTTAATCCATTTACAATCAAATCTTTTACTATATGTATCAGGTAAGATTCCCAATAAAAAGATCTCTGGTTTCAGGTCTATGTGTTTCTTTGTCATTTTTTCCAACCACATGCGAATTTTAGTCCAATATTTTCGAGCGTCCTCACAAGTCATATTACCACATATGGTAACACGAGCCAGGTATCTGATGACATTTCCAGCATTTTTCAGATTTGTTCTTAAACCTTCTTGCTATTCTTGTCGGGGGAAAGCGCCACCTGCAAAACATCTTATACAAGTTTTTTCTGGGTAAAAATATTCATCTTAATGGTTGAAATTCTCCTTATGAATGACAATTGCAAGTTTTCCCATTTCTTCAAGTCTGTAGCTATCTGTCGTTTCAGTTTACTATAATTATTCTCTTTTCATGTGCTACATCTCGCTGTCAAATATATCCCCAGATACTTCACCTTATTCCTAGCTTGGATTTTCAAGAGGTCTGCCAGTTCTTCTCAGTGACATGTTCTTTGTCGAAATCTTTGTTTTATCTTTATTTATTTATTTATTTATTTATTTTCAAACCAGCCATCTCACCATAGGTCTCTATCTTTTCCAATAACTTTGGAGCTGTTTCGAGCGGATCTTCCAGAATCAAAGCTAAATCATCAGCAAAAGCTTGTAGTTTGAATTCTTCCTTTTTAATTTTCATTCCTTTTATGCTTTTATCATCCCTAATATTTCTATTCAACGCTTCCAAAGTCAACGCAAATAGCAAAGGAGATAGGGGACATCCTTGTCTTGTGCCTTTTCTTATATTAATCAATTCTGTCAATTCTCCCTCCCTCGTTACCTTTGCCGTCTGCATTGCTTGAATAAATTTTCTGGCAAAACCCATCTGTTCCAATAGTAATAACGTAAATCTCCAGTTCACGTTATCCGATGCCTTTGGAGCATCTAGGAATATCAAAGCCGTTCGCTTTTCAGGATGAGCCTCGTAGTATTCCAAAGTATCCAAGATGACTCTCGTATTGTCTCTGATTTGTCTCTTTGGCAGAAATCCATTTTGATCGGGATGGATAAAATGATTTAAATATTTTTAAAGTCTTTCTGCTAAAATTGAAG
>JAUCBL010001017.1:0-27112 GCA_033807585.1 Hydrophis major
AGGAGTAGTTGACAGGAAGCAAGGCCACAAATCATAAATTGCTCTCAAAAATATTGAGCTGGGTGTATTTGCTGGATCTTTTGCCACAGAAAGGATAATCCTTCAGTGGGATAATTAGCAAGGGGTTAAATTCATCGCATCAGCCTTTTTGGGGGGTATGTTTTAATGTTCCTAAGTGTTCAAGACTGTCCTTACATGGCTCACATCGGACAACTTTAGTTTTGCAAACGGTAGCATTGAAGTTGAGCCCCCGGGCTTAATAAATGACCAACTCAGTTCCTTGAATGAGAGTCAAGCCACCCCGGCAACCTGTGGAGTTCATTGAAGGAGTGGAGTTTTAATTTGGGTGATTTTAAAAAGTCATAATTGCTAGTACAGCTGCATTGTAAAGCAACAGATTTGTGTGTGGTCTTTTAAGATAAGATAAATTTATTGTCATTGTACTCAGAGCCTGAGAACAACAAAATAAGGTGCTCTTTCACAACATACAACTGAACAACACCAAAAACATATACAAATAACAATGTAAACCAAATTAAACCAAATAACAGTTAAAAACTATACAACCGGGATATATATATATGTTAAAACCACCAGATTCATAACTCTGCATTTAACCTGATCACAGGAAGCCCCCAAATAGGATAATAGTTATATCCTCCACTGGTGTCAGACTCTTTGGGCCAGGTGGTCTCTCTGCCTCTTCCGGTCTGGCCCTGCTTGGAGTTTACCTCTGCACTGCTCGGTATCCACTCGGATGGTCTCTAGCCAACCCTGTTCTTTTAATCGGTTCAACAGTCAAAAATTGATATCGCTTCCGTAAACCTCTTGCCTTCCTAGGAATCTGTTTCAGAACCACAATTTCTTTCCCTCTGTACTACAGTGGATCATCATCTCTTGCCCTTTTTAGTATTTCATCTCTCGTTGATTTCTTAACAAATGTCACGTGTGCCTCCCTTGGAACCTTGTGTCATCTTGCGCAGCTCGTGTTTATACCATATATTTTGTCTATCTTCCCCTTCATCTCTTGCTTCTCTGTCTCGTCACTTCTGGGAGTCATTTTAAGATTTCAGAAGATAGAGGATAAAGAAGGGAGTTGCTTTTTCCATTTCCGCCCTGTTCTTTGGTGGCCTGGTTTCCTTCTACGGCTAACTCTTCCCAATGTGATTGCTTTCTCCACGAAGTTAGTGAAACTTTGTGTGGCTTTGCCTTCCAGTGACACGTCTGGTGTTATGCGCTCCCGTGGTTGTCCGAGGGATACCCAGGAGCCTTCTCTAGCTCAGACGAGGAGGCTGCAGGGAGGACACAGAGAGGACTAACCTAAATTTGGTTGCCAGGTTGATGTCCTTGCTTATACCAGCCCAAAATATAGTTACTTTGCAAATTCCAGGTGACTAAGGAATGAATGATAAGGTATGAACGAGTGGTTTTAATTAGTGTGGAAGATGACCCAGTGCAAAGGCCCAGCTTGATCTTTGAGGAAGAGCCAGAAGTCCAGATTACGCTAAGATTCTTCTGGGAACATGCAATCCCTCCAATTTCAAAAGAGGGACAAGATCCAGGACGCAGCGTCTTTTTCCCTCTCAAGCCAGTCATTCAGTCTTGCTAGGCTGGAGCCAGAATCTGCTCTTCTCCATCCAAACCCCATCACCTTTCAAGAGACGGGGAAGGTGCTCCAAAGGACTTGGTCTTCTTGACCAAGGTTGAGATGTACAATGGGCTGTTGCCCACAAACTTCCTTCGTAATGCGTTTCAGAATTCCTTTAACCATGACACTAAAAACCAAGGCCTCATTTTGTACATGGATAGGAATACAACGACTTACAGGGCACCTTCTGTCTTTACAGATTTTCCATACTTTTGAAGCAATTGAGTCAAAATATTAAGGACTCTCTCATTTATTGTGAACAGCAATACTTCCACTGCTTCAGTTTTAACCTCCACAGAAGGCTTTTGAAGGTGACCACCCACCAATTTGAGTTGCATCCAGAAGCAAATTCTCAGCATTGAAGACCCCTCAGGAGTTGTCCCCCTAAGTTCTGTGGGTTGCAGTACTTCCACTGCTTCAGTTTTAACCTCTACTACCTACCGGGGTGGGGAAAATGTGGCAGGCAGACTCTCCCAGATGCCACAGTACAACAGTGCCTGAGAGGAAGTTGTGAACTCTCTTTATCTTCTTCAGCCAGTTCAACACATCAGGCCTCATTCTTAAAAATAATTAAGATAGTTTCACTCTGTCCTTGACTCTTCAATGTCCAAGGTTTGGTAGCATGACTTTGTCAACAAAGGGTGCTCCTAGAGTTCGTTTTAGTTTTATAAAAAGTTATTGGCCAGCTATCTTTCTTCATCGTTAACTCTCATTTGGGTCTCACAATAGTGACATGTTGTTTCTGTAACAGCTTTTTAAGAAAGGAGTTTTAATTTCAATGTTTCAGTTGTCCTGGTATCGGGTTTGGGTGATGGGTCCAAGGTTGGGGGACCTTATTGTGCAAGTAAAGGATTTCCACATCTTGGAGTTTCCTTCAGTTTGGATGGAATGGCTGATATTTGCCAATTTCCTGGTGAGAGATATGCTTAGTTTTAGCCCATCTTGTCAATATGGGTGAAAAAGCTTCAGTCGTGTTCTTTTCTTTGCTCTCTTGGCAGCTCAGGGTGTTCTGATCTCAAGAACATGAAGCAGATTCCTCGTCCCGATAAAACCCCTTTTTATTTAGTTTACACCGAATTCCTCCCCAGCAAAGCCTTGGCCAACAAGATATACCCCAACTACAGACCTTGATCAGGCTGGGAGAGCTGCCAGGCTGATGTCCTCCAAACGCCACTCTGGAGCAGACAATACTTGGCAAGGAGTCAGGAACAGACCTTCACCCTAATGGATTGAACTGATTGTCTCCTGCAAACCCCACTCCCCTTTCGCTCCTCTTTTATCCCCCGTGGGAGGAACACGGGCAGAACCATATCTTCAGGCCCTTGCAAAAGAATCCAGAGAAGGGAAATAATTTCATCTCCACCAAATGAGGTTCCACAGAGAAATGCCCCACTTGGTTCCATCCAAGGACTTCCTGTTCTGGTGGGTCAATAGGTATGATTGGAAAAAGATGGTGGTCTTTCAAATAACATGCCCCTCCCCCACACCCCAGTCGTGGCTTTGAAGGTGATGACTCGCCCCTTGAGTTGCATCCAGAAGCAAATTCTCAGCCAGTGCAGACTCTGCAAGAGGTGACACATGTGTGCAAATCTAGGCTTGCACAAAACCATGTGGACTCTGCAGCATTTTCAGCCAACTGAAGCTTCCAGATACTTTCAAGGGCAGCTCCCTAAAGACTACATTGCAGTAGTCAAGACAGAAGGCGACTAGGATGTGGAGGAGCGGGAGCAGGATTTGTTAGTCCAGGCAAGGGCTTGTCTTGTGCACAGTTTCGGGGGTGTGGTATGCTACCCACCATTGCCAAATCTGGAACGTGGCATTTTTTACTGGCATTCTGACAACAGTTCCTAAATACAGAACGATGGGTTGAACAGGCTGGCAAAAAGTCGAGAGTGTGTGAAATTATTCTCTGACACATTCAGCTCACCCCTTGAGTTGCATCCAGAAGCAAATTCCCAGCCTGTGCAGCCTCCTGCAGGAGATGGGTCAGGTGTACAAAGCTTCCAGACACTTTTCAAGGGCTGCCCCTTATACAGCACATTGGAGTAGTCCAGCAAGAGGTGACTAGGGTGTGGATGAGGGGGAGCATGGATTTGGGAGCAGGAAAGGGCCTAACTTCCAGATACTTTTCCAAGGAAAGTGACACGAAGAACAGATTGCAGTAGTCAAGACAGCAGGTGGCTAGGTGACCAACCTGTTTCCAGGCCATGGAGGGGATTTTGAAAATGTGACGGCCCACACCTTGTGTTGCCTCCATTCATTTTTTTTTTAAAGAATTATTGTGTTTTCCACCAATACAATTCAAACCATACATTTTCAACAGCGTTTTGACATCTACAAGTATTATCATATAAGTCCTGATACATTTAATATGCATCCACCAATAATTGTTACCTTTATAATTAGTTCTGCCTTATATACCTATATATTTTACATATCTACACATCATTTTCTTAAGGTCTCTTCCAATTAATCTCTTCTTATTTCTTCTATCTATTCTCTACCCATTCATACCATTTGTGCCAGACTGAACAGGACTTGGGGTCCTCTTTCATTTGTAACGTGAGCATCTCCATTTCCGCATATTGCATTAGTTTTTGCTGAACTAAGTCCTCTTTAGGACTGTTGGGGGTTTCCCACATTTGTGCTAATGCTATCCTGGCTGCTGTTAGAATATGTAGAATAATAGGGTTTTGGGGGGATATTGATCTTGAATTATTCCTAATAGGAAAAATTCTGGTTAGGTTCAATTTGGTATTGTGTAATTTCCTGTAGCCAATTTTTAATTTTAGTCCCATAGGTCTTGATCTCGGGGCATAACCACCAGATATGATAGATGGTACCATCAGCTTATTGGTATTTCCGTGTTGCCTCTGTTCTCATGGGGATCAACCAACATCAACACCAAGTTCTTGGAAACGAGAAGATTGGGCTCAACCCAGGCCAGTTCCAAAGTCACAAAGTGTGTGAAATGCCTCGCTGCCACATTCTTTTTGACTATGATTCTTAGCTCTTAATAAGGGAATAAAATTTTAATCCATACATTCTCCCCCCCCCCCCATTTCATATTTGTGATGATTCCTTTCTACCTGTTTGCTCAGCACAGAGATTAAGCTAAGCCACTTGCAATTTGCAGGTCCCTCCTGGATCCCTTTTTAAAAAATTGAAGTGACCTTGGCTCACCTCCAAACCTCAGGCCTAGCGCCAAACTTTTAAGAACAAGTTACCTATTAATTTTTTTTTTACTGGAAACCTGAATCCCGGGAGCACCCTTTTTGTGAGCTGCAGTGGGTTTTAAATACATTAGGACCAGGGAGGGAAATGTTACAGACAGACAGACAGACAGACAGACACACACGGGGTTCCTGGCAAGGCAGATTAAAACTGTTAACTTGAAGATGAGTAAAAACCCACTGTGTGTTTAGACCTTCCAATTGAGCCTGAAACCCCTCTGTCTGTGAGGACCCAGAGTGGGATACAAAAGCAACAAAGTCACAAAAACAGGTGAAGTCCCTTTAATACCTTAACCCTGGCTGCTAAGATCAAATTACCATTGACTGGAGAAAAAAAAACTCCCCCACAAACAGTTGCGAAAAGGAAGAACTTCCATTCAAACTCAAAATATAGCATATAAATTATAAATATGAAAAAAACAACACAAACCACACTGAAGCAATTAAGGAGACCAGGCAGGATAAGGGCTCGAAGTCCACAGATATTGAAATACACACCCTGGGAAGGATGCCAGAACTCAGATAAGAATGGACAGACTAGAAATATTTCCACGCTTGGCTTCCAGCAACTTTGCCATGCTCAGTTTGTCCTTTTAAACAGTCCTCACATCTGCAGCAGCAGCACTATACTGCTTCTACTACTGCTGCTTCTACTACTACTGCTTCTACTTCTAGTGCTTGACTATTGAAATTTATGAGCCCTACTGCTATAGAGTTACTTCTGCCTATTGGGTCTTGGCTGCCACCTATGGTTTTATTTCCATAAAGTTCATGGAAACCTACCTCCCTTCTCATTCCAAAAACAACACCACCACAACCACAACACCTACCACACTTGACTGCTTTTCTGCTTGGCTTGGAGGACTTTGTAGCCCAGCTAGCTAGGAGAAGTCCAAAGGGCACCTTTGCCACCAACTTGGAGCAGGGCACAACTATGGATAAAGCATACAAAAACGGGAAATGTGAACAGAACAACCATTGTAATATCATAAGAACCAAAGATGCAAGTCGTAGGAGAAGTGAGAATTAAAAATCGTCCCATCAACCCTGGAGCCCTCTAGATACGTTCCTACGATGGCACAATCCTAATTCAGATTGTAGATTCCAGTTTCCTGACAGCATTCAGAAACAGTGTAGCTCTATGTTACTTCCTGTCAGCTGGTGCTCCATTCAAAATCCAGGAAAGAAATACTTAAGACTCTTGTAACTAGAGAAAAGATATCTTTTACTAAGTCAGTGGTAGCAACAAGAAAATTATGAATCTGGGTAAATAGGCATGCACATCACATATATCAAGGGAGTGAAATGTTCCCACCCCCAACAGTTCAAACTGTTCTTCCAATTAAAAGTTGTGAACTACATCATGCTGATATCTCCAGATGGTGATGATGACCTTGGCTTACTCAGATAAAGGGTTGCAGTTTCGCAGAGAAGAGAAAGCTAAGCAGGAATGAGAAACCCCAGTTTATTTAAACAATTTATATTTATTATAATATTTATTTATACAATATTTATTTATATAATATTAGTTAGCAACATTTGCAGCTGACATCCCATAGATTTCCCTCTTCCACCAACCTCCGTTACTCGTGGCAGCCAGAAAGAAGCAAAGGAAAAGAGGAAGATCTTGAAGGCTGACACTTCCATTGGATGGCAAATTTTTAGAAAATGTGAAAACTTCTAATTCCAACGTCAGGTTTTAGAAAACACGGTTTCAAGGCACAGTGGAGCACAGTAAAAACTAGAAGGCAACAAAAAAAGTTTCAGGTAAATACATATATGCAATAGCATGCCCCATAGGAAGTAATTTTTGATACATCTACAGGGAAGGAAAAAAAAAAACTTGCCATAGGCTATAATTCTCCCCCACCCCAGGTGCTAATCTATATTTGTAAAATGCCTGATTTTCCAAACGTTTAAAACTCCAGAATTAAAATTGCTTTTCTAAGTAAAATGAAGCAACAAATAGATAACAATGGGAGTTGTATACAGAAGCGGAAATATTTGCTAAATTAAGCCTCCAGGAAACAAAACGCTTAGGCTGATAAAGTTAAAGCTAGCAAGAAGAAAAAAATTGCTCGCTCATGAATTTTGTTTACTATATCAAATGCTGCTATGCTTTGCGTAATTGCTCCTAAAACTCTGAATATTTGAGCAGTCTTGCAAGTATTAGCTGGGCACAGTGGCATTTGTAGAATTTGAACTAGAAATTGCCAATATTACATAATGCAGACAATTTAAACCTCCAAAGATAAGAGAGGGGAAAGGGCCATAATGTTAACCATAATTCTGAGATGTTGTTGACAGAATTATACAATTAAAGCTAAGTGTTTAGCTTAGCACGAACAGACCACTGCAAAATGCACTGAATTATTTTTAATATAATAAGAATTTCGGTCTATCATTTACTGCTTATGAATATTAAAAAGAGAAAGGAAAATAATTATATGAGCATTTCAGCTTGTGGTATTTTTCTTTCTTTACATCTCTCATTCTTGAGATGAGATTTTATCCTTTGGGCAATTTGTAAGTACATCAACCATGGTACATTCTGGTCTTCGCTAAATAATGCTTGCTGTGTGTTTAATCTCTTCTTTGGGTCTTAAGTGAACCATATCTGCGGATGTAATTACATTTTTTCTTATTATAATTGTCTCCAGCATGGAAGGCATTTGAAGTAGAGCCTAACAGGGAAATTGTTGATGATATTATTTCTCTTTATTGAACGTTGTTTGAGATAATACACCCCTTTTAGAGTGGTGTTCTCTTTTTGTATCTTTGTACTATAAATACCAAGAGAGTCCCATTGGCTTAGGCCAGCTCCTCGCATGGGAACCCTATTAGGCGAGGACTTCCATCTTTTGAATCTTGTTAATTTAAAAAAAAAAAAATTAAACTCCTTCCTTGCTCCATACAAAAAGGGGCTGATGATTTCTTTTCTGAAATTGAAACTGTTGAAGTTTGAAACAAGCGATTTATCTTCATTTTTGATCCCTGCCGAGTTTGATTTGGGCAGTTTGGCAAACTCTCGTCCTGGTGTGCTCTGTTGGAGATGCTTCCAGCTGTTGCTCCAGCTGCAAACTGCCAGGAGAAAGGGAGCTCAGAGCAGAGCCTGCTCCAGCCCCTCCCTCCAGCCCATGCTCACATCTGTGCCCACAGCTCTCGTGTGTTTCCTTGGCAACCGCTGGCCTCTGGAGGTGCAGTTGGTCCAGGGGAATCTTGGCCATTCTGTGGGGCCAGGTGGTCTCTCTCTCTCTCTCCACACCTTCCTATCTTGCACTGCTTCTTGGTTCATCTTCCAGCTGATGATGCCAGCTTTGATGGCACCCACTGTGGTCTTTGGTTTCCTCCTCCTCTTGCCAATAACTCTTCCCCCAGTGTAAGTGCTTTCTCTCTGGTGAATTCCCTGGCATGACATGGCCAAAATAAGTGAGATGCTGTTTCGTGGCTTTGCCTTCTGTTGGTGGCATACTCGTTCATGTTGCTCTTCTCTGCCCTCTTTCCAGAGTCTCTGCATCTATTTTTGCTCTGGCTTAGTTTTGTGAAGTTATGCAATAAAACACAACTTTCGGCATCTGCCCTTCTTCTATTGTTCCATTGTTGTTACCCGATGGGCTTAAAAAAAAGAAAAGAAAAGCACCTTTTGCTTGAAGTTGGAGATTTCCGGGACACTTCCTTCAATCCCCTGGTGTCGTAATGGGAATCTGAGCCCTTTTAAAATATATATATATATTTTTGTTATACATTTTCCTTTATTATACATCACATTTCCAGTGCACTGGCCATATTGAGTCCTTTTTAGATATGTACGTCGTATTATACACCCTGGTTATAACCATTACTCTCATAGTCATACAGTGTCGCCTCTTTTAAATACATAGTATTGTACGTCAAAATTACAACTCTTGTTTTCATAGTTGTACCGTAACACATTATACGTTTATCACTCTACCTGTTTTATTATATAGACACATACAGTCCGATAGTGATATTGCTTACAGTATATATTCTTATATACCTATTTAGCTATAATATTGAACTGGAGCCTTTTGAGAGGTTCCAAAAAGTAGCATCACACCCATTCGGGCAAAATCTCTACTGGTTCTTTGAACATAACTCTGAAGACCTATAAGTACCGCTTGCAATAGTTAGGCACATCATTAATACATTTCTAGAACGCTTTTCCCCCCAAACCACTGAGCCTGACATCTGAAGGAAGCTTCAGCAGACCTGAAACTGGCCACGGATGTCACAACCCCTGCCTAAGAATCAATGCCATGGGTGTCCCTTAAAGAGCCAAGACTGAAGTGTGCAGCAGTGAGCAAGATGGGAAAATAAAAGGCCCTTCGGCTTCGTCCATCAAAGTTCTTCCACCCACCTTAAGGACCTTGGATGCTTCCTTGGCTTTGTGCTGACTGTGCATGGCTTCCAAAGATGGTTTATTAATCTTCTGGGCCAACTTACACCTGTCAGTTTGCCCTCTAAAGCAGTGAAGAAAACTCTGCATGGGGGAGCAGCTACACTTGATGTCCACCGATAAACATAAGGTGAACAACAGAATGACCTCCAATCATTTACTTTTAGACAATTGATAACAGTGCAGTGCATGTTCTGTAGATGGCACTGATCTCATACATCAATTTACCCATTTCAGCACAATCTAGAATTTTTTGAATTACTAATTCCTCTGAGGGGGTATTGTTTTGTTTCCAGCACTGTGCGTATGCTATCCTTGTGGCTGTCAATGTATGTAGTAAAATTCATTTAATCTTTTTCCTATATTTCCATTTTCTGTTGCCTGCTGATCACTTTTGACTCCTAACATCTACTGGGGTAGCACCCTTCATTTTTTCTGGCCCTGTGGTCATTTCTGGTCCATCTGCTCCTTCTGGTCCAGCTTGTCCTTCAATCCTAAAATGGAGGGTAATGGGCCCCATACCCCCCAGACAGGCTTCCTTTCTGCAGCTCATTTGGTTCAAGTGGTTCAGCATCTTCTCGGCGTTGCTCTGGTTCTGGAGTCTTCTGTAGAACTTTGTAGGCCACCACCATCCATCAACGGCTGACAGGGTCTCTCTGGGGTCCCTCTACCCTTTCTGCAGGGTCTTCTGTCACACAGATGTCTATCGCTGTTCTTCCTCACTGGAACAGCTGCTGCATTCTTCACTGATGCACATCGATGTGTTCCACTGTGCAGCACCACAAACGCAGCACCAAAACTGTTAACGCTGATTCTGGGGAGAGCCTGGAAAACGTGTATGTACAGATGGCCCCCTTATCTCTGGGGCCTTGCAGGGCTGTGGGAAAATCCCCGGGAGAACGTCCCCCCCCCCCCCGATGTCCTGAAATAGCAGGGATCACCCAGAGTTCCTAAAGAAACCTCCCCCGTGTGGTAAGAGCCTCTTGGAATCTTCTCTCCTGTGTGCCAGACTTTCTGGGTGATTTCTCTTATCGCCTGTGTGCTGGCATGACTGGGTGTGGAGTGTGAGGAAAAGCATTAAAAAAAACCCTCTGTGCGTGTTCGGGGCTTCCTCTCTGTTAATGGAGCCCATCTTTGTTGAGTTTTGTTCTAACGCGTAATCTAAAAAGCAATCTCTTGTTCTTTGGTGTAATTTTCCCAAGCCATACTGTCAGAATGTTTGCAGTGGGACTGCTATTTTGAGGCAACCCAGGAGCAAAACACAGCACACTCGGAGGCTTTGTCTTCTAACAGTGGTCTATATACAAGACAGCTATATACATACGTAGATGTGGTAGGCAAACACCAGGCAAGCAATCAGTCTTCACTCTGCACAGAGAACCATAATGGAGACAGAACACTAGGAGAGAGAGAGAGAGAGAGAGAGAGAGAGAGAGAGAGAGAGAGATGCCCTCTCATGGCCTCCTTCTTCTTAAAACAGCAATAATTTTGTGGACCCATCCTTAGTCTTAAAGTGGCACTATCCCTGCTGACTCATCCTTATTGAACCCAACATAACAATACCCATGTCCAGTGGTAGGATTCAAATGCTTCAACAACTAGTTCTCTGCCCTAATGATTTCTTCCATCAACCAGTTCACCCAACTGCTCATAACGTTAACAACCGGTTCTCCCGAAGTGATGCGAACTGACTAAATCCCACACTGCCCATGTCTGTATTTACAACAGAGAGTTTTGAAAGCCCAGCTCCTTGAAGAGTTTGTGTCAGGTCCCTCTCGGGATGCTGTTACAGGTGCCCTTTGGATTCCCTTGCTGCCACAGTTTGTACCGGCCGAAGCTTCTGAATACTCTTCAAGGAATAGTCCCATGTAGAGTAAGTTACAGTAGTCTAACTGGGAGGTGGCCCAGGGAATGATTAACTGCACTCAGGCCTCACGATCCAAGAAAAGAGCACAACTGATTCACAACACAAAGTTGAGCAAAGGTCCTCCTAGTCATGGCTGTCACCTGCTCTGGCCCTTAGCTTCTATACCAGCTAGGTCTGGCGTAGTGCCACCCATCCAAGACCAAAGATGATAAGCTCCTGCATCCGGAGGGGTCCACCTCTCAGCCATTCCATCTTACCAGGGTTTAGTTCACCCCTTTTTTTCCCCATCCAAGTTCCCCACAACCTCCAGGCACCCCAAAGAATGCCCACTACACCCCCTCACTTCACCCGGGACAGAGATAGGTAACTGGGTATCATCGACGTACTGCTGATGTCTTATCCTGTGGTGGTGGATGGTCTCGCCCAGAGGTTTCATGTAGATGGTGAAGAAGGAGAGGCCTGGGACACCCCAGAAAGCAAGGGGTGACAGCTCAACCTCTCGCTCCACATTTATACTTGCTTGAGACTGGCCTTAGAGAAGGGATGTGACCCAATTCAAAAGTGTGGTACCCTCTCCTGCAATTCCCTTCGATGTTCATCTCAAACTTTTGAAGTCCAAAAAGGGTACTTGATTTATTGTTCATTGGCTGGAATATAGAATTCTTTTGTGTGTCCAGTCACACTTGTCCCATAAAGAAGTTTGTCTCTGGTGCAGAAACTCTGTGTACGTACAAACGACAAAGCGAGAGTAACTGCGATGATCCCTTGTAGTATCTTATCATTGCAACTATGATCTATAACCCAACAGAAGAGAATTGGAAAAAATTATTGGCCCTTTGACAACGGTGTCATCCATGTACTGGAGACACACCTTGGGTTGTGTGCATGGGAGGGCTACAGGTTCCAGGTGCCACATTACGGTCTTGGCTACGAGTCCTAGTGGCCACGATCCCACGGAGGTTCCTCTGATTGGTTGAGGGATTAGTTCCTTTTTTCACTTGGATGAAAAACATGAGTCTGTCACCAGCTCTGCTGGCAGCTGGCGGGTCACAACAATTAGGTGGCCCAAGTATTAGAGTTTCATCCTCAGGATCTGGCCTTCTAAGGAGCAGTCCAGGGTTGATCTCCTCTAGGACTGACCAGTTGGAAGGCCTTTCATTCCAAGGACTCCCAAAAGGAGTCTTCTCCAGCACCATAGGTTTTGTTCCTTGTATACTGGTAAAACCTCTGAAAAAGTAAACCTACAGCCTATACTTTGAGGTTTGTGCCCCAAGCTCTGGGAATCATTCTGCACAGAAAGTACATCTTTTTGGGATAAATCATCTGTTCCAAGGTGTACCATAGGACCAACATCACAGTCCTTATTGGCATTCCTGACTATCTTAGCAGCAGCCTGTGGCCCCACTGGTTGGTGTGGATGGCTTTACAATAGACGTGCGTTCCTATTTTGCCATCTCTGCCTCTAACCACGGATCCAGAAAGCCTAGAGTGTCACTTTCTTCTTCTCTGGTGGATTTTATTCCTTGAAGGAGCTGTTGGCAATGTTGCTGGGAAGCTGCCTGTTCTACTTTACTTGGTCTCTTTTTAATATGTCAAAGGGGTCATCCATGTACTGGAGGCACACCTTGGGTTGTATGCGTGGGTCTGCTCAGGGTTCCAAGCATCGCATTACGGTCTCGGCTACGAGTCCTGATGGCCATGATCCCACTGGGAAGTTTAAATGCAATGGAAGCCCTTTCATCTACCTTTGTCTTGGGTACTCGCTCTCTGTCTCCCCCACAAACAGCCAGCAGCTCCTTCCACCAGCCTCTGGGAAGTTTAAATGGAATGGAGGCAATGACTGATGGGATTGGTAGTATGCCCCTTATGGCAGCCAGGCTGGGCGAGGACATTCCCATGAAGAATAGAACAAGGGACAAAATTCCTTTACTGGCCGAGTATGTTCGGCCACACACCGCATGAGGTCTCTGGTGCAGATGCTCCTTCAAGCAGCAAAGGATCCATCATGAGGCTGAAACAGTTCAAGTAGTCTAGAGCCCTGCTGTGGGAAGCCACACGGCAGGTCCTTTCTCCTCCCTCTCCCTCCCTCCTTCCTCAGGGTCAATCGCCAAGCAAAGAGTAACCTTGATTGACCTTGCTGATAGTCTCATGCATCCCCTCTAGTTGTTCCTCCTTTATTTGGACAAAGGGGTCCTCTAGGTGGTGGATCCATACTTTGGGTTGTATGCGTGGGAATATGGAGCTTCCATGGGTGTTGCATGATGGTCTCTGCTATGGGTCCTGGCGGTGGTGATTCCCACAGGGGTCCCTTGGATTGATCTGCCACAATTGCCCCTCGAAGTGAACGTAGGTGGTCAGGCCCAGTTTGGTACAATCCACCATGGCGAACATTTTGAACTGAGGGTTTCTCGGTTAGGTCGGATAGGCATGGGTTCCTTGGCTGATTCTGGGTCTATGGATGTGAAGAGTGTTGTGACATCAAGGCCGAGAACCTTTACGTGTCTCCTTTTGCCACAGGGAATGGCATTCTCTTTAAGTCAGCATCTCAGTGGGAGCTTGGCTCTGACTTCTTTATCCTTTTCCAGTTTCCACACTCCCAGAAACGGTATGTTTTATTATGTAGCCTCTTGTGTTCTTCCTCCCTTGTGAATTTTATCTCTGAAACATGTCGTCAACTGCCATAGGTAGGTCGTTCTTTGGAGTATTCCAAGGCGTTCTATCTCCTTTGAGATGGTTCTGCTTCTGCCTCCTTTGGGGCCTTTGGCCCCACTGGTTGGTGTGGATGGCTTTACAATAGACGTGCGTTCCTATTTTGCCATCTCTGCCTCTAACCACGGATCCAGAAAGCCTAGAGTGTCGCTTTCTTCTTCTCTGGTGGATTTTATTCCTTGAAGGAACTGTTGGCAATGTTGCTGGGAAGCTGCCTGTTCTACTTTACTTGGTCTCTTTTTAATATGTCAAAGGGGTCATCCATGTACTGGAGGCACACCTTGGGTTGTATGCGTGGGTCTGCTCAGGGTTCCAAGCATCGCATTACGGTCTCGGCTACGAGTCCTCATGGCCATGATCCCACAGGGGTTTCCTCTGATTGGTTCATTTGTTTGTCCCTCCTGCTGAGAACAGGGGGTCGGTTTCAGGATCCAATCACAGGGACCAGAGGTTTAGTCTTCTTAGCTCTCGGACGCCTGCTGGAGCCAATCCTGGGGGACCTTCTTCCTAGCAGAATGTGTGCTGTTCTCTGTGTGATGCCTACAGTGTCTGATGTGGGCAGCTTTTTACACCTGGCTTGGGGTTTCTTGAAGACTGCCTTTCAAGCCACTGGCTTCTGCTTGCTTGCATGGCCCAGCCTTCTCCTGCTAAGCACTGGGGCCAAACGGGAGCTCCTGTTGCTGACAACGTCCCCTTTCCCCAGGCATTGATCCCTTCTTCCCTGGTTAACTTCCTCCCACAAAATAAGGATCCGCCAAATTGAAGGGGTGTCTTCGTCCATTGCTGGGGTTGCAATTGTCCCGGTCTCCTCCTCTGACCGCTCGCTTGTGTTCTTGCAATTTGGTGGTAGGTTTCCTTCCCCAGGTGGCCTATGCGGTGGCTGGGGCCATCTAGGCAGGCGGGGGGATTCGGCAGATTACACTGGAAATGTTTTCCACCTCCAAGCGATCTTTACTGTTGTGTCCGCGAAATGATGCCAGGAGTCGGTGACTTAGTGCAAAGCTCTTTATTGGCAAGTTGGAACCGAACTGGCGAAAGGAAAAAAGCCTGCGGCTTTTATTCCTTTCGCCGCTGCGGCCGCGGCCAATGGCACCGCTTTGAATCTCCCGCGATTCGAATGGACCAATCGCGGGAGGTTCTTAGCGAGCCAATCAGCGCGGCTCGCCTGACCAATCGGAGAGCCCCGCGCTTTGGCCAATCAAAGTGCGGGGATCTCGAGTATGTTAATTGAGGACAGAACACCTACAATGCATTTTTGTCTGCGTTGGCTGAGATCAACATTCAGTTGGGTGACCAACATTCTCCTCTGGGAGTAAACATGGTTTCCTCTGAATGCCCTTATTTAAAAATCCTCTATGCTGCCCATCTCACCTGCAGGCGGCTCTAGGTAGCTTTGAAGCATTCAAACATGAAAGCAGTAAATAGTAACCTTAAGTCAATTCTAAACTGACCAGGACAGGAGGAAGGGAGCAAGGAGGCCTGTTGGGAGGGGGTCTTAATCTCTTAACTACTTCCCGAAAGACACAAGCCCTCTCCAAGCCTGTTGATGGAGGCACATCTATAGGCCCTTCTGGAAGGCCAAGAGGGTGGGTGGGTGTGGATCTCGTCTTGCGGGGGACATGATGTTCCTCAGAGTTGGGACCCCAACTTGGTTCCCCTGGATGACCCTTGCCAGAGAGTGCGTCTTTAGCGCTTGAGAGAATTCACAGCGGAATCCAACCTCTTGAATTGAGTGTAACAAAGGTTGGCTTCTGCTTAGACGGTGATCTTACGGAAGTTCATGGTCACAGCAGAAGACAGCAAGTATACCCAGGAAACAGATTCAAAGTCATTACATCAATTCTCAGTCAGAAAAAACTCTATTCTGCAAAGCAATACAATCCAGAAAAATGTTCTGTCAGAGCGTTTGCAGCCTAACTGCTGTTGTGAGACAACCCAGGAGCAAAACGCAGCGCACAGAGACTTAGACATTTAACAGTGGCTTATCTACAAGACGTATACAGAAATATACGTGCTAGGCAAAATACCTTACAAGCAATCCATCTTTTTAACTCTACACGGAGAACTCTGCAATGAATATTGGACATAAGGAGAGAGAAACAGGCCCTCTAATGGCTGCCTTATACAAACTTCTGTGGACTCATTCTTTGTCTTAATAAGGCAATACCCATGCTATGCTGATTTGTCCTCAGTTGCATCAGCCTTACATTGCATCAGGCGTACAGCAGCTGGCAGCTCTTAAATCTTATACCTCAACATGTTCAAGTTTTTTAAAATGTTTGGCCAAGCATAAGGCAACAAAGTGTCTCACAGAGTCACCTGGGAAGGAAAGAAACTCATAGATTTTTTACATTTATTATGAAATTTGTCACCTGTCGTGTCCTCGAAAATGATGCCAGGAGTCGGTGACTTGGTCGACTCCCGTGACTGCGATGCCGAGTGGGGCGAACCATTGCAGTCCCAGTAGGCTTGGGCGGTCGCGGTCGACGATTGTCAGGGGAAGTCTTTCGGTGTGCCCTTTATATGTGATGTTGAAGTGTTTGGTTCCGACTACCGGGATGAGGTTTCCCTGGTAGTCCCTTACAATGAGTCTCTGGCTGTCTAGGTTCCTCCTTTGGAGGGTAGGCACCAAGCGCTTTATTTCATGCCAATGCAATCATGGAGAGGTAGGACCTGGAGTCTACCTCCATTTTGCATGGCTGGCCCTCGATGCCTACCTCCACGTGGACCTTCCGGGCGTCATTGGTTATGGCGTGGCCGATGGTGACCGTCTGATGGGTCTCCTCTCTTTGCCGGTTATCGCCACCTCGCAGGGATCGTCCGTTCCGGTCCCATCTGTTGTCCGAGGGGCGATCTCTGGTCTGGGGTGGTGTGCTCTCTCTCCTCCGGTCGCTCTGGTCCCATCGTGCCGGGCTGCGATTCTTCTTTAGGCGGCAAACACGGGCGATGTGTCCCTTCTTGTCGCAATGCCGGCAGATCGATTCAAAAAACCAGCATTCCAACCTGGGGTGGTCGCCGCCGCAACCGGCACAGTTGGTCTTCGACTTACGACCCCGCCGGTTCCGTGGGTCGCGGCCTGTCTGGAGGCGATGGATGTCCTCCTCGTCCTCGGAAGTGCCCGATGCCGAGTGGAAGTCGCCCTGGTGGGTGGTTGTCTCGGGTTGGGCCTCGGTCGACCTCGCCGGGTTGTTGTTTCCACTGCGGTCCCCAGTGTTCGGTCTGCGCATGCGGTCGGCGGAAGTTCGGGTTGCTTCGGCGGCTGCGGCTGCGGTGAGGGTGTCTGCTAGGCTGATGTTGCCCTTGGCCATCAGCCGGCTCTGGAGGACGGGGTCCCACAAACCGAGCACGATTCGGTCTCGCAGGGCGTCGTTCAGGTTGTCGAATTCGCAGAGTCCCCCTAGGCGCCGCAGCTCAGCGACGAAGTCGCTGAAGCTCTCACCCGACCGTTGGTCCCGACGGTAGAATTCGTTGCGTCGGATCAGGATGGGTACCTCTGGAGCGTAGTGCCGCCGAAGTATTGGCTCGAGGACGTCACAGTCCATCGCGGTCGCATTGGTGGGTTTGGCAAGCGCCTTGGCCATCTTGAAGACCTCGGTCCCGCAGTGGGTCAGGAAGACGGTGCGCTTCATGGGGCCGGTGGCGTCCTTCAGGTCGCTGCACTCGAGGAACATGCGGAATCGGTCGGAGTACGATTCCCAGTCCTCGGTGGCAGGGTTGAAGGGTGCGGGGGGTGCGATTTTCACCATCGCGGTGGTTCGTCTGGCTTCTGTCGGACACGTGGTTCGGTTCAGGGTCTGGATCCCACCCCCGTCGCCAGTGTTGTGTCCGCGAAATGATGCCAGGAGTCGGTGACTTCAAATCATGCTCTTTATTTAAGGTTGGAACCGAACTGGGGCAAAGGGAAAAAGATTGCGGCTTTTATTCCTTTAGCCGCGGTGGCCGCGGCCAATGGCACCGCTTTGAATCTCCCACGATCCGAATGGACCAATCGCGGGGGATTCTTAGCGAGCCAATCAGCGCGGCTCGCCTGACCAATCAGAGTGCCCCGCGCTTTGGCCAATCAAAGCGCGGGGATCTCAAGAATGCTAATTAAGGACAGAACATCACCCATCTCCTGTCCAACGTCTCTGCAGCATCAAAATATGTTAAAACCATCAGATGTGAAAAAACAAAGCAGAATCATTCAAACAAGATGGCAAAGGAAACCTGGACTCCCGGAGGGTGAGGAGGTGGGATGAGCTTTTAGTCAACCAATCATCCCCTAGTATGAAGCTGCCCCATTGGGTCACCAAGACATTCTGGCAGACCCAGATTTTAAGGCTCTTAGGAAACGTCAGGAGGGAGGGATCCAGTCACACCTCTACGAGGGCAAAATGTTCCAAAGGGCAGGAGCCATGGCAGAAAAAGGCGGTTCTCATAGGCTCCCCTCACCAGCCAAAATTCCTTGGCTGATGGGATTGGTAGTATGCCCCTTATGGCAGCCAGGCTGGGCGAGGACATTCCCATGAAGAATAGAACGAGGGACAAAATTCCTTTACTGGCTGAGTTTGTTCGGCCACACACCGCATGAGGTCTCTGGTGCAGATGCTCCTTCAAGCAGCAAAGGATCCATCATGAGGCTGAAACAGTTCAAGTAGTCTAGAGCCCTGCTGTGGGAAGCCACACGGCTGGTCCTTTCTCCTCCCTCTCCCTCCCTCCTTCCTCAGGGTCAATCGCCAAGCAAAGAGTAACCTTGATTGACCTTGCTGATAGTCTCATGCATCCCCTCTAGTTGTTTCTCCTTTATTTGGACAAAGGGGTCCTCTAGGTAGTGGATCCATACTTTGGGTTGTGTTCTGTCTCGCCTTCTTTCCCAAATGATGAAAGAGTACAAACTCACACAAACACAGGCAGGCAAGCTGGCTCGGACTTCACAGAGTTAATTCTTTGGAACAGATAATGTCCTTGGCATTCCAACACGCTCTGCCTGCCAAGTCCGAACTGATAACAAGTAAAAAGCTACTTACAGAAAATTACAAGGCAGACCACAAAAATCATTCATAAAGAAAACCTGAAGTAAGATTAAACTTTGTCTCATACAAAGTTCCAGCCGACAACACACCCACTTTTATCCCCTGTGGGGTGTGGCTCAATGACTCAGCTCACTCTCTCCCACGCCTCCTACGTTGCTGCTCACGTTTCTCCCTATGACACTGCCTAGGATCAAGCCAACATTCTTCCTCTTGACTCCATGTCAGGGGCTGCTCTGATATGCCTTCCTCCTGATTAATCTCAGGCTGTTCATCTCAGTTGTCTGATGAAACCTGAGGCATTATCAGGGAGGAAGGCATTGCCAGAGAGGAAGGTCCTGGGGAGGAAGGCATTCCCAGTTCCTCCTCCTCATCTTCCAAGTCCTCTTCCTCCAACAGCACAGGCTCGGGAATCGGAGCCACAACAGGGTTGTATGCGTGGGAATATGGAGCTTCCATGGGTGTTGCACGATGGTCTCTGCTATGGGTCCTGGCGGTGGTGATTCCCACGGGGGTCCCTTGGATTGATCTGCCACAATTGCCCCTCGAAGTGAACGTAGGTGGTCAGGCCCAGTTTGGTACAATCCACCATGGCGAACATTTTGAACTGAGGGTTTCTCGGTTAGGTCGGATAGGCATGGGTTCCTTGGCTGATTCTGGGTCTATGGATGTGAAGAGTGTTGTGACATCAAGGCCGAGAACCTTTACGTGTCTCCTTTTGCCACAGGGAATGGCATTCTCTTTAAGTCAGTATCTCAGTGGGAGCTTGGCTCTGACTTCCTTATCCTTTTCCAGTTTCCACACTCCCAGAAACGGTATGTTTTATTATGTAGCCTCTTGTGTTCTTCCTCCCTTGTGAATTTTATCTCTGAAACATGTCGTCAACTGCCATAGGTAGGTCGTTCTTTGGAGTATTCCGAGGCGTTCTATCTCCTTTGAGATGGTTCTGCTTCTGCCTCCTTTGGGGCCTTTGGCCCCACTGGTTGGTGTGGATGGCTTTACAATAGACGTGCGTTCCTATTTTGCCATCTCTGCCTCTAACCACGGATCCAGAAAGCCTAGAGTGTCGCTTTCTTCTTCTCTGGTGGATTTTATTCCTTGAAGGAGCTGTTGGCAATGTTGCTGGGAAGCTGCCTGTTCTACTTTACTTGGTCTCTTTTTAATATGTCAAAGGGGTCATCCATGTACTGGAGGCACACCTTGGGTTGTATGCGTGGGTCTGCTCAGGGTTCCAAGCATCGCATTACGGTCTCGGCTACGAGTCCTCATGGCCATGATCCCACAGGGGTTTCCTCTGATTGGTTCATTTATTTGTCCCTCCTGCTGAGAACAGGGGGTCGGTTTCAGGATCCAATCACAGGGACCAGAGGTTTAGTCTTCCTAGCTCTCGGACGCCTGCTGGAGCCAATCCTGGGGGACCTTCTTCCTAGCAGAATGTGTGCTGTTCTCTGTGTGATGCCTACAGAGTCTGATGTGGGCAGCTTTTTACACCTGGCTTGGGGTTTCTTGAAGACTGCCTTTCAAGCCACTGGCTTCTGCTTGCTTGCATGGCCCAGCCTTCTCCTGCTAAGCACTGGGGCCAAACGGGAGCTCCTGTTGCTGACAACATCCCCTTTCCCCAGGCATTGATCCCTTCTTCCCTGGTTAACTTCCTCCCACAAAATAAGGATCCGCCAAATTGAAGGGGTGTCTTCGTCCATTGCTGGAGCTGCAATTGTCCCGGTCTCCTCCTCTGACCGCTCGCTTGTGTTCTTGCAATCTGTTGTTTTATCTTAGTCACAGTGGGGAGTTGATAATATGCTTGATTTCCTCTTCAAGGTGTATCTTTTTTTTCAGTTTTTTTGCAATATTATAGGTTGGGTATCATAGGTTGATACTTTGTGTTGTATGCGTGGGAGTTGTATAGTTTCCAGGTGTTGCATTATGGCCTCAGCTTTGAGTCCTGGAAGCAATCTGTCCATCACCCTTGAAAGCAGGTGGTCAAGCCAAGGTCGATGGGTTCCATGATTCTAGATATCTCAACTGTAGTGTATTTGGTTAGATTGGGTATGTTGTGTTATGGTGCTTCCATAGGGTCCTTTCGCCAATTGAAAAGGGCCCTGTGACACCAAATGAAACCATGACTCCATCTATTCTCTGCCCTTTGATTCTTCGAAGCTTCTGTTGTGGGGAGCTGATGGGCATTTGCTTCCCTCTCTGAGTTGGCCATCCTTTTTTTTTATCACTTCTTTTGCAATATCGTAGGTTGGGGTCCCTGCTAGTGATACCATCCGAGGCTGCCCAATGGCAACAGTCCCAACTGTCTTTGTGAGCCCAACTCCACAAGCAGCTCCTGGCTCTGCTGTCCAAGCCCTTCTGGCTTCATCAGTCACTGCCCCTCTGCTCTGTTGCAGAAGTTGTGAAATGCAGGATATACAGAGTGAGTTGGAAGAGATCCTTCAAGGTCTAGATGTCGCTTACATGTAGAGTGCAGCTCCTCCTCCTCCTCTTTGGCTGGCTCTGTTTCTTCTGAGCAGTTTAAATGCTTCTTGCAGCTCCTTCCAAGCCGGAGTTCCATTCCACCAAGGTTCAGGGGTGGCAACAATGCTTCTGAATTGTTTTTGTCTGTTGTATAATTGGTTGGTGGGGATGGCTTTGCAATCGACGGGTTTTGCCCTCTCCGCCTCTGACGACGTATCCAGAAAGCCTAGAGTGTCGCTTTCTTCATCTCTTGTGGATTTTATTCCTTTGAAGGAACCGTCGGCAAGGTTGCTGAGAAGCTTCCTGTTCTTGTTTATTCATTCTTTATTTCTAAATAATAATAATTATAATAATATGCTCCTCCTGCTCGTTTGCTGGGTCTCTTTCTTCTGAGCAGTTTAAATGCTTCAGCTCCTTCCAAGCCTGAATTTCAGTAATAGGAACGATGCCAATTTGTGCATTTATAAAATCTAGAGGCCGCCCATTTTACCACACGCTAACGTTGGTCTGCTTGCCATCATAAAAAAGTAGAACGTCATAAATGAGTTGATAAAAAATCCAAAACAAATGGTGGGCAGAGGAGGAAGAGGATGGCTGGGCAGGTGGGACCAACCACATCCACTGTGGTGCTGCCCCTATGAGAGGCCAAACCCACAGCCAAAGTGCCAACTTTTTAGGCTCTTCCGCTAAGTCACGGGGCCTGGGGCCCACCTCCTTCCTCACACCTGCCCTTATGACCTACGATTTCTTTTTTTTTGAAAAGTTATTTTTTATTTTGTAACAAAGACAAACAAATAAAACCATCATTCCGTTCAACGGTGTGTGGGTTGGATACATATCTCATGTGCTCATTGTTAAGCCTGGTTTCCCCAACCAGGGTTAGGGAGACAAGCTAAACAGAATGTGCAGCGTTAGTCAGATAGGCACACAGATAAATGAATGAGCTAAGCTTGTATGTTTATTAACATACAGTAAAAATAACAGATACGCTTGTGCTATCAAAAATATAGTTTATTCCATTATGAGTTCATAGCATAGTCAAAATAACAGTCCAATAGTCATGTATCATTTAGTTAGTCCATTCAGGGATATTCAGTTAGCAAAGTCCATGTAGAATATCCTATGTCAGTTCACTTACAAATCAGTCCTTTGTTTCTCTCCCGTTCGAGCAATGCAGTCTTGATTCCAAGCAGTAATCAGGGATCATCAAAGCCAGAGAGAGAGCAAGCTGCAGTCTTGCTTCTTTTAAAGTGCTTTCACAACCACTCCCTTAATTACTTTCCCATATTTAAAGTTGCAGACACTTTAACATATAAACTATGATTACATATTATTATTTACCTAAACCAGTTAGGGTAAAAAATGTTATCCCTAACACTCATAATTATATCATACATTTCTTACTTGTTTATAATAATTCTAATCAATATTTTATATCACACTTATCAATTGTTATATTATCATTAACATTATAATTATTGTCTTTCAAGAATATATTTCATCTTGATTTACATTATATTCATTTTCTTACTCAACTTAATTCAATCAATTGTAATATGCTATTATTATATATTTCAATTTCTTACTCTTCTATCCAGCCATTCATAGAATAAATTCCAAATTTTATAGTACTCTTTTTCTTCCTGTTCTCTAATTGCCACTGTCAAATCTACTCATTTCTGCGCATTCCGATATTCTCTTCCATCCGAGTTTTCTCACTTTATGACCTGCTCCTCATACTTTTGAGCAGGTATCATCTGAGTGCTTTTTGACCAATTTCGGTTTTGGTTCCTCTACCCAAGTCTTCGGGGCATCACGAAACAGTGTATTTGCTTCTCTCTCTCAGGGGTCCAAGATTTTCTTTTAAAATCAGTTCTTTTGCAATATTTGTTTGTTTGTTTGTTTTGTCAAGAAATTATAAGATAACAGGTCTGAGTATAAACATAGGTATGAATACATGAATACATATAAGAAAAAGAAAAGAAAAGAAACAATAGGACAGGGACGGTAGGCACGTTGGTGCGCTTATACACGCCCCCCTACATGGGTTGGATTCCCTGCTAATGATATTTCTTCTGACCCAGTCTTGCAGACGCAAGAAATAGACTCTCCACAAAAGAAAACCCCTCTTTATTTTCACCTTGAGAATAAATTGCCTTCAACAGAAAGTCCAGGCAAGAGTCTTGCAAGAAGTTAACTGGAACGACCGTCCTTATCAGCTGCTTATGATAAATGCAAGGCTGTGAGCTCCCAGTCGGGAGGCTGCAAGTTAGGTCAGTTTGACCAGAGCAATAAACAAACCTCAGATAAATATATTTTTTTAGATGTAGGGACTTTTTATACAAGATAGCAACACCACCCCCTCTATGGGTTTCGTTCTCTTACTGTGGTAATGGAGTCAGGGAGGGATGCATTCAGCCATAGTTCACAGACAAATATAATGTTGAATTTAGTAAGAGGAGGAATTCAGGTGTTTTATTTACAAGGCTTCTTGCGTTAAGTAGCTTGCATTTAAGGTCAGTCGTAGTTGGCATTGAGGAAGTTAAGGGGGTGCGTCTCTAGTTTTTGAGCGATGGCAGATTGGATGGTGGAAGTTGGATGTTAGGATGCAAGTTTCAGGCTCTGTCGCCAGCTCCGCAACAATATCCTTTGAGGGCTTCTGCTTTGAGTTGGTTTTGATTCTAGTTCTGTCTTCTAGGACTGTTCTTTCTTTGCATTTTCGTAGCTCTCCAGGGCAACCCCTGTGGTTTTAAAGGCTGCTTCTAAGTCAAGCAAAGAATTTTAAACAGGTTAGTCTCACCTGTGCATTGTGGCCCAGGCCTTCCCCTGGGGAGGGAAGGGGAGTTCCACAACTGGGACATGTTGACAAACTCGGCTCAGGTCAAGCTACCCTCCTTGTTCCTGGGGTTGAGCCTTGTGGCTTGTGGGTTTGCCTTCCTTGTTTCAGCTTATTTCCGAGATGTAACCTCGACGGTCATGATCAGCCTTTTTGTGGGTTGTGGGGGTCATGCTTTGTTTCCAGTGGCTCTTTGAAGGGGGGACATCATTGGAACAGCTTCCTTCAGAAATCATGGGTGCTCCATCTCTGGAGGATTTTAAGAGGACAGCCACTTATCTGAAATAGTACAGGGACTCCTGCTTGAACAGGGGGCTGGACTGGAAGACCTCCAAGGTCCCTTTCAGCTCTATTCTGATTCAGATTCCAATTCTGGTCTCTGGTTTGCTGGCCTTTGTTTAGTCTGAGGTGAGCATCATGTTCATTAGATGCTTTGTTTGTTTGGATGCCTTGTTGAACTACAGTCCATCCAGCTGTGTGGTTTATTGATGCTCAAAGTTGGCTTGGCAGCTTCTCTGGGCAGGAGGAGAAAGGAGTGGTGCTTGCCAGGTGCTTACTGGCTGTAGCTTCTCACCCTGGGCTTTGGAGTGATGACACTGCTGGGCTCTGCCTCTCCTTCAGTTTACCTGCAGCTTTTGCAAAATCCAAGCCTCCCCCTCCCAAGTTGCTCCCTGAGCTCACGGCTGCCTCTTTCCCTGGCTGGCAATATTTCCTTGTGACTCCACCACAAATTGCAAAGAAGTTTGAAAGAATAGAGAGGTAGGAGAAAGCCACCTGTCTTTCAGTCAACTCCCAAGAAAAGGTTTTAAGAAACGTACAAAATCATCTGAAAAACTAGAAAAATGCAACCCATTAACACGTAAAATATTATAAAGCACAAAGAACTCACACCAAGTCAAACGCCTATGAATGGCAATTATCCCAATTTTGCTGCACTCTCTTCAAGCCTTTATTGATACCACCTAATTTGGTAATAATAAAACGTCAGCACAAAACAACCAAACTTGGAAATCACAAAAGGACCCAACAAACGACCTCCTGTTCCCTTCTAGCAATCCTGAGGTTACTTACTGAAATGTCAGCTAGAAAACAACCAAGCTAAAAGAACCTGAGGATCCCACTCCCCAATTTTAACCCTCGTACTTGAGGGGAGACCCAGGTCTTCAAAAATTGTACACCCAGTTCTTCCTGGGAGGGGTAGTGCTGTCACACTATCTGATTTGGCGGGCTCACAACACAAAAGAGCCAACAACACAGGTGCCTAGAAAACGCCCAAAGTCTACTTGCGTGCTATTACTCCTTGCTCACCCCTAGTCACTCATCTCCATAGTTGCTACGGCACTCCTACTCCTATTCTTTGTGAGTACTGCTAAAGAAAATTATACCTTTTTTTTTTTACTTCGACGCACAATCATACTCTTTCTTCTTCCTGTGACATGGATGTCGCTGTTTCACAGTGAAGTTTTAGGGTCAAGGTGGTTGTGCTTAACACTGGCGAGGAAGCTTAAAGGAGGGGAACAAAACAGCCCAGGCTGGCAATTCCATGGGCAGCCTTCTCTTTTGCAACCCCCACTTCTGGAGTCCGAGAGGGCATGTCACCAGAGCCAGGAGTCGGGGGCAAAAGCTCCGTGCCTCTCTACCCTTGCCAAGGTTGATTCGAAATTGGTTCTTCCCATCCAGTTTCTCATGGTCTCCAGGCCCTTGGAGTCTGCATCGCTTTTCCAGAATTGTGACAATGTCGGTATAAGAACCAGAGAGGATTTTTTTAAAAAATAAAAAAGGAGCAAGAGGCTTCCATTTTTCATCCCCTGCTCTAGTTTCATTAGAGGGCATTTTTGAAAGGGGTTATTTTATTGTAGTGACCACATGGGTTTCCCTAGGTCCTTCTTACCTAAGAGGAGAATTTGTCAAGCTGCTATTCCAAATAAACAAATTGTCCCGAACGAGGATTCAGAGCTAACACGCCCTCTTTTATTTCCTGAGGGGCGTTGTCAGTCTCTCATCTCAGTCTCTGATTTGACCTTTCCTTTTACGTTGTATTTCACGCTTCTGCCTGCGTCTTTGCCTTGCATCAAACCAGCATTCCTCGGCTTGATCCTCAGCCAAGGACTCCGGCCCTCTCTCCTGATTATCTGCCGACACCTGAGGCACAACCAGGGAGGAAGGTCCCGGGGAGGGAGATGATTCTGAATCATCCAGCAACGCAGGCTCAAACCTCAGAGCCAAGTCCTCCTCTTCCTCCTGGCTCAAGTCTGTGTCTTCCAGCAAGGCAGGCTCAAATCTCGAAGCCAAATCCCTCTCTCCCTCATTACTTAAGTCTGTATCTTCTAACAAGGCAGGTTCAGACCTCCGAGTCACAACAGGTTGCTATGCAGGTACTTTCCTTTTCCCAGCTGGTTGACATTGAAGTAGCATCTCGGGAGACCAGAGATTACTTTCGCTTTTCCCCAAGCATCCCTGAGGCTTTGGCTTGGGAAAGCAGGCAGCTTCAGCTGGTCACTGATGAGGAAGAGGAACTGCCTTTTTCTTGGGGGACAGAAAAGGCAGGAGCAGTGAAGGTCATCCCGATTACTTGTGAGGAGGCAGCCTCTCCCCTCTTGATGGGCTGCTATTGAGCACAGCAGTTGGATGGAGATGATACAAGAAACAAAACGTTTATTCCCTTTTTGTAATGGCACATTAAAAAAACTGACATCATCCAGAGAAAGTCCTTATTTTCACTTGGGAAGGTGACATTAGACATGGCATTGGAAGACATCAAACTGTCACTTCCCATGTTCGTTTTCAGGAATAATTGTTGTGTTTGTATGCCATCGATAGAACTGGTTCTCTTTATAAGCGGTTGACAATGTTAGCTTGTAGTTTTTGGTCCATAGTTTTTCCCAATCATCTAGATCTATACTATGACCTATATTCTTTGCCCAAGCTATCTT
>JAUCBL010001019.1:0-27081 GCA_033807585.1 Hydrophis major
AACCACAGGGTGGAAGATAAGCAATGATGGATACATAGAATGGAGGAAGATAATATTTTTAAATCTTCCCTATTATGATAAGATTGTTAAATATAATAAGGTAATAAGGCTCCAACAGAGGAGCTCATTGATAGGAGGGTGGCTGAGAAGGTAGAGAGAATATTTCCTCCTTTATAATGCCTGTCCTATTGATTGTCATTCTATTTAATCTTTCTTACTTTTAATCATTTTGTAAGCCACTTAGAGTCGCATCAATATTGAGATGGGTGGCATGTAAAGTAAATAATATAAATAATAATTAATTTCAGAAAGGCTGCTTTTAGCTATGATTGATCAATAAGATGGCTAAGAGCCATGGCGGTGCAGTGATTAAATACAATATTGCAGGCTAATTCTGCTGGCTGCCAGCCATTCGATTCTCACTGGCTCAAGGTTGGCTCAACCTTCCATCCTTCCATGGTGAGTAAAATGAGGACCTAGATTGTTGGGGGCAATATTCAGACTCTGTAAACTGCTTGGAGAGGGCTGTAAATCATTGTGGAATGGTATATAAATCTAAGTGTGACTCTATTGCTACAAAAATTGTACATTTCTGCACAACTTGAAATTTTTTGAATGATCATCTCCTCTGATGGAACATGAGGGTGCTTCCAACATTGTGCAAAAGCCAATCTGGCCACTGTCAAAATGTATATTATTATATATTTCACTTTTTTTGATATTTGTTTATCAAAGATCCCTAACAGAAAGGACTCTGGTATGAATTCGATCTGTTCTCTTGTCATTTCTTCCAGCCAATTTCTAATTTTCTGCCAATATTTTTGAGTTTCTGTACAGGACCACCACATATGGAAAAAAGTTCCCTCTTTTTTTTTTTTGCATTTCCAGCAATTCGGACTCATATTGGGTGCATCTTCGCTAATCTCGAAGGAGGAAGGTGCCATCTATAAAACATTTTATAAGCGTTTTCTTTGTATGCTACCAATTTTGTAATTTTATTATTTCTACCCCTGACCTTTTCCCATTCTGTTATGGTGATGCTACGTCCTATATTCCTACTCCAGGCTGTCATGTTCTCTTTTAAAATTTCTTCTTCTAATTCTAATTCTACTTCTAATAAATAATTATAAAATTTTGTTATATTTTTTTTGCCTGATCCTAATAAAATTTTATCTAATTGCTGGAGTTTATTGTTAATTCCAAATTCTTTCTTGTCCTGAATTTGGAATTAACAATAAACTCCAGCAATTAGATAAAATTTTATTAGGATCAGGCAAAAAAAATATAACAAAATTTTATAATTATTTATTAGAAGTAGAATTTGAATTTGAAGATATGAATTTGAATTTGAAGATATGCCCACTGATCAATTTTTAGTCCCCCCTCTTGAAGTTATTGCTGCAATTTCAAATTTCCTTGTGTATCCAATAGATCCTTATATATAATCATTTTAGTGATATCCAGATTATTTGGGTGAATCATTGCCTCCATTGTTGAAGTCCAAATTGGTATTTTTAAATAGTGTTTTTCCTGTATTTTCTTCCAATTAGTTAATAATGAGTCTCTGTTTAGGTGTCTGGCTAGTTTTCCCTACATCCCATAAAAAAGCATGCCACCCCCTCTTGCAAGCCATGGCCTTCTAAGAATAATATTCTCTTATTGGTTAAATTCACCCATTCCTTCAACCATACTAAAGAGGTTGCACTATCATACAACTCCAATTTAGAAGTGCCAGACCTCCCCTGCTCTTCATATCCTGCATTGCCTTTAAATTTATTCTAGGCTTTTCCCTTTGCCAGATAAATTTTACAGTTATTTTATTAAGTTCTTCAAAAAAAAATTTGTGTACTTTGATTGGGATCGTCTGAAATATATATAGGAATTTTGGAAGAAAATTCATTTTAATAGCAGCAATCCTGCCGAATAATGAAAGTTGCAGCTTGCCCCATGTTTCTAAATCCTTTTTTACCTGTTGCATCAATTTATCATAATTATTTTCCTTGTCTTACATTGTGCTGTCAACCATATTCCAAAGTATTTAACTTTCTTTACCACTTGTATTCCCATAACTTCTTCTAGTTCTATTTTCTGTTTTTCTGTTAAATTTTTAGTCATTAATTTTGTTTTCTTCCCATTAATTTTAAGTCCCGCTACTGCTCCAAATTGTTCTAATTCATTCATCAATTTTTGTCCTCTTTCTATTGGTTCCTCAATGAAAAAAAAATCATATCATCCGCAAACGCTTGCAACTTATATTCTTCTTTCTTAACCTTTAATCCTTTTATGTTTGGGTTCTAATTCGCATTAGTAATGCTTATAATGATAATATGAAGAGCAGGGGTGAGAGTGGGCAGCCCTGTCTGACTCCTTTTTCTATTTTTATTGGGCGGGTATATTCCCCGTTTATTATAATATTAGCCTGTTGTGTATCATAAATGGTTGATATAATATTTTCAAATTTGGTGCCTAAATTCATATTATAATTTTTTTGGATAAAAAATTACCAATTTAAATTATCGAAGGCCTTCTCTGCATCTAAAAACATAAGTGCAATTTTTTTTTCAGGGTGGGTTTCGTAAAATTCTAAGACATCTGGTACTATTCTTAAGTTGTTCCTGATTTGTCTGGTTGGGAGAAATCCATTTTGATCTTCATATATATGCTCATTTAACATTCTTTTAAGTCTACTTGCTATAATAGAAGTGAATATTTTGTATTCAGTTTTTAACAGTGAAATTGGCCTATAATTATGTATATATCGGGGATCACAATCCTCCTTCGGGATCAGCGAAATCAATGCCCCCCTCCATGAGTCCAGCATCCTGGCTGCCAATAAGACGTCATTAAAAACTTCCATCATAAGAGGTCCTATTTGTTCTGCTATTGCCTTGTACAGCTCCCCTGGAATCCCACCTGGTCCCGGGGATTTATTGTTTTTCTGGTTCTCTATTGCTGATTTCAATTCAAACCAAGTAATGTCTTTGTTTAATAACTTTTCCATTTCTTCCCCAATTACTTTATCCTTCACTTCATCTAAATAGTTTCTTATTCTATCTTTGTTAACTTCTTCCTTTTTATATACCTCTTCAAAATACTTATGGGCAATTTCTTTTTTCTGTTCTATCTCCTGTTGTATATCCCCCTTTCCATCTATTAGCTGGTATATCAATCTCTTTTCTTTCATTTTTTTAAGTCTATATGATAGCCATCTCCCTGGCTTATTAGCATGCTCAAAATAAGTTTGTCTAGTTGTATTCAAATTTATAATCATTCTCTCTTGTTCAATTAAATTCAGTTTATGTTTAGTTATTGTTATCTGATTTTGCAATTTTGAATCCTTTGGGGTACTCTGTAATTGAGTTTCTAATTTCTTATTTTTTTTTGTTGTAATTTGTTTTGCTGGATATATTTTTCCTTATTCCTATTGGCATTATAAGAAATTGTTATACTTCTTATTACTACCTTCATTGTATCCCAAATGTTTTGTTTCGTAGTTGCTCCATTATCATTTTCCTTTATCATTATAAAGAGAGAGTAAAGAAGGAGAGATAGTTTATCATAGCACCAGATGATGAGGGAAAAAGAAGAAAAAAAATTGAGCAAATGTATACAGAAAAAAGGGAGTAAAAAGGGGAGGGGAAGGATTTTTGAAGTAAGTTTTTAGCTTTCCATCTCTAAGTTTGAGAGCTTTCACTCCAAATGCACTGGAAGTGGGGAGGTAAAAAATGCTGAGTAGTGATTGCAATTACACGGTATCTCCACACATTCGGAAGCTTCCACTTTTACTTTTTGTCTTAGCGTTCCTAAGTTCAATTTTCCTGATTTTCTTCAAATGGAACCACCTCCTCAATTAGATCAGTATGCTCCCTAAAGGGCTTTTAAGTGGTTTATATCAGTTATATTGTTACAATGGCTTCAGGGTTTCTAAATATCGCCTGTGGCACCACACTGTCTCTGTTCTGTCCGATCTTCTTCCCGTCTCCGCTTTAATAAAGTTTTTCAGAATAAAAATCAAATGAGATAGTCCAAATCCTCCACAACTTCCAGGCACCTTCCAGCCGCTAGTCTCCCAACCTTATATACTTCCCTTTTTTACTCATTATTGTCTTCTCTCTCTCTTCTGTCTGCCAAGCCCTTTCACTTTCACTTGCCTCGCATCTGCTTTTTGGCTGCTTCCTTTTAGGGCTCCGGACAGACACTTGTAACAGCCTTATAAAAGTCTATGGCATTCCAATCCTCTTCTCCGCTGCTAATTTTCTCTGCCACACTCTTCCCCAATGATCTCACAAACTGTCACTCACTCGCTTCTTTAAATCGGTGGCAGTCTGGATTTTGGAGCCGCCATAGATAGGAGGCTGTTTCTTGCTTGTTGGGCTCTGGAGAGCTTCTCTTCACTGCAGGGGGGTTGCCTTCCCCACACTGCAACCTGAGTCTCCCCCATGCCGGCACGAATCTCTCCAGGACTCGTGCACCCTCAAAGGATCACACCAACCGCAGAAAGAGATTAACTGAAACCACAGACGGGCTTCTGTGCCTCTGTTCGTCCTTGCCTTGCCACTGGAAGTCCCCCTTTTCAATGACCTCCTCCTGTTTTCTAAAAGGAGAAAAATAAATCTTAAATCAAGCAGAAGAGTCTTAATCAGAAATTTTTTTTTAAAAGGATTGTTTAAAAAAGGAGAAAGAAATACAAACAGAAATAAAAAGATTAAAAAGTACCAGTCCAGCTTAAAGTTAAACAGCTTTGCCAAGTTCAAAATTCCAATAAAAAGTGGGGCGGGGGGGAGCTTTCACTTTGACAATTAATCAGACTGCTTAAACTCTTTTCTCTTCACTTTTAGTCCACTTTAATTTTTTCAGGGCGTTCTCTCCAAGAAATAATAAGTTAAAGTTCATCTCACCAAACTGACACACTTTCTTCCAATCTCTTCTGTTCCAGAGTTGTCCCCGCTTCAGCAGCTTGAAAGGCTGCCTCTCCGCCACCATCAAAAAGGACTTTCCCTGGATCAACCAGGGACTTTGCGATGTCCCTGGGATCAACAGGACGTGCCCTTGTCAATCACCATCTCTATGGGATGGTTTAGGTCTGTGGGGACCGACCAGCAGCTGAGATATCGACGGCAATCTTGGAGGATCAAGATCGTCTGTCCAACCACTCTGATGCCAGCTCTGCCCTGTTCATGAATGAATATTGATGTATGATAGTTTTGGCTAATATATTTTGTCTCTTGTCATAATCTATTTAAACTGAACATATTTGTGCAAGGATTAATAAAATACAGGCTACAACAATCTATGCCTAAGGAGACTTTGTGAGGTTCTTTAGCAAAAATTCAAAATTTCTCAGATATTCAACAGATATGAATGGATTTCTCCAAGGCTATGTTTGGCTTAAGGTTCTCAGAGTCACAATACAACACAGATAAAGAAGAATCTATTACAAAAAGCTGATTTGCTCTTTGTCAAGAATGCAATTCTTTTTTAATACTACAGTCCTATAGTTTGAGCTGAATGCCGGTTTCTCCCATATTTTCCATAGTTCAATTTTTTCATCATGTGCTTTGTGGTTTTGAAACTAGGCAACTGTTGGTTGTAAAATAACTGACATTTGTGCCTTAAGAAATGTCAGTTCTTAGTTTACTTCTTATGCTAACCTACTCTCCATTCTGTCTTCTCCCTCATTCCCAGCCTTTGCCATGAATGAAATATTAAAATCACATTTTTCTGCATTGAGACTAGATTGTGCTCTGTTTCAAACACATACACACAAACACACACACAAACACATACTCATACTGTTAAGTTCTGCGCATGGGCGCAAGGAACGGAGATGAGGCAGTGAACAGTGAACTTTAACTCTTTATTGAACATAGTGAACAGAGCAAAACCCTAGGACAGCAACAGCCCTTTTATAGGGTAGGCTGCTGACCTATTAGCCAATGAGAAACATAGAAGTGTTAAACCCTTGAATCAATGAGAGTTGGCCCGTTAACAGCCAATCAGATTTCCCAGAAAGGACCAATCCGATATCGCTATTATCGGCCAATCAGAAGTGCAAGATTAGAACCCTGCTTTTTCTTAAGGTTGTTAAAACTTTATTAAACGCCTTTATTAGTTCATAACATCCCTTCCCCTTAGGTTCCGTTTGAGGGGTGCGGTGACCTAATCCCATAGATATGCAGGTTGTTTTAACTGTCTATTAGATTTGTGCTGTCCCACCGGTTCCTGTCTGTAGTCCAGTTTCAGCGGGACGTTTTTTTGATATATCTGGTACAGGCGGTTCCGCATCCTCACTGGATGACTCAGTGCCGCTAATTCTATCGTTGTTGTCCTCCAATCTCTGCGGGCTCGCCTCCGTTGAGGTATTCCTCTGTGGCGAGGCCAACCCTCTCCCTGATTCTTCTTCATGTAATGCGCCCGGTTGCTGACTTCCTTCGATTCCGCTTTCCACCATCTCGAATTCATTTTCTTCGACATCCCCTCCTCCTCAGTTTGAGAGTCACAGGAGTCATGGGAACTGGGTTGTAGCCTAGAGCGAAGCTGATCTATGTGGCGTTTCCATATTTTTCCATCCCATGTTTGCACACGTTACGATCTGGGCCCGGTGGTTTGAGTTACGGTTGCTTCAACCCATAATGGTTCACCGGAAAGGTTTTTAGCGAAAACTAAGTCGCCTACCATGAACTCGCGGCATTTTCCACTAGATCCACAGGGTTTCTCTGGTGCGTAGGATGGGTGGAGCCGGTCGAGGTGGGAACGGAGCTTGCGTCCCATCAACAGTTCAGCTGGAGTCTTGTTGGTGATGCTGTGTGGGGTGATATGTTGGAGTAGGAGTATTCTGTTTAGTTTGTCATTAATGTCCCCATAGTCCATTTTGTGGAGTTTTTTTTAACAAATTGGACCATGCGCTCGGCCCTGCCATTAGCCACAGGGTGCACCGGCGAAGTTAGCACATGGCGGATACCCCGGTCTGCTAAGTATTGTTCAAACGCCAGGGCGGTGAACTGGGGTCCGTTGTCGGAGACCAGAACGTCTGGCAGCCCATACGTTGCGAATAGCCTATTCAATTTTCGGATGATAGAATCGGCTGTAGTAGTCTTCATATTGTGGATCTCGAGCCAGTTGGAATAGGCATCCACTGTTAGGAGGAACGTATGTCCCTTAGTAGGTCCCGCAAAGTCAACATGGATGCGGGACCACGGCCCCGGGGGGTTTCCCACTCCCTTGGAGTTGCTCTAAGTGGGGCACTGCTGACTTCTTGGCACTTTAGACAAGTCTTTACCCAGGCTTCAATCTGCTTGTCAATGCCCGGCCACCACGCGTAGCTTTGTGTGAGCGCTTTCATACGCACAATGCTGGGGTGACCATCATGCAATGTTTTCAATACTGCTCGTTGTAACCGCTCTGGGACAACGACTCTGTCTCCCCATAAGATGCAGCCTTTTTGAGAGAAAAGTTCTGTTTGCCGGTTTCTGAAAGGGATGAAGTCATCAAGGGTTTGTTCTATTGGCCATCCTCTTTCGACCCAGCTAAGAACTCATGCCAAGACAGGATCTCGTTTTGATTCGATTGCAATGTCTCTGGCTGTTAGCGGTGGTGAATGTAGCATTTCAATCTGGAATGTCATAAGGGTTGGAGCTGGGTCGTCAATGGTTTCCGGAAGTGGGGCACAGCTCAATGCATCAGCGTGGGGAATGGCTTTCCCCGGGCGGTGTTGTAATTTATAGTTGTACGCAGCTAAGAACTCTGACCAGCGAGTCATTCTAGGTGACAATATATAGGGGGTTGGCTTGTCTCCCGCTATAATCCCTAGCAAAGGTTTGTGATAGGTAATAATAGTAAAACTCGTCCATACACATATTCATGAAACCGTTTCACAGCAGATGCAACAGCAAGAGCCTCTTTGTCAATTTGGCTATAGTTACGTTCAGCCCTCGATAGGGTCCTTGAAAAATAGGCAATAGGGGCCTCACTACCATTTGGTAACACATGACTCACAATGGCTCCTACTCCAAACGGTGATGTGACACATAATTGTTAAAGGCAAAGTCTCGTTATACTGCATTAAAACAGCATCTGAAGTTAGTAAGTTTTTCACTTGTCGGAATGCATGCTCCTCTTGGTGTCCCCAGACCCAGGTTGCTTTTTTGTCGAGAAGTCTATGTAGGGGCTCAGCTACAGTCACTTTCTGGGGCAAGAAGATGTTGTAAAAGTTAATGAGCCCCAGGAAAGCTTGGAGGTCAGTCTTATTCCTGGGTCTTGGGGCATTTTTGGTTGCTTTTAGTTTGCTATTAGTGGGGTGAATGCCTTGCTTAACAATTAGGTACCCCAGGAACTCTACACAGTTGACATTTATTTTTTTTAATCTTTAGGCCGGAGTCTTTAAATTTCTGGAGAACCATTTTAAGACGCTTTTCTAGTACTTCTCTATTCGAGGCCACAATTAAAACGTCATCAAAGTATGTCATGACCCCCCTTGATCCCTTGCAAAAGTCTCTCCATCAGACTTTGAAAAATCCCTGGGGCTATGCTCACTCCGAATTGGAGTCGGTTGCATTTAAAGGCGCCTCAGTGCGTAATGATCATCTGTACCTCTGCGTTTTTTTTTTTTATCAACAGGCAGTTGTTGGTATGCCTGTGCTAAATCCAATTTAGCGAAGACTTTTCCGCCCCCCAGGGAATGGAGAAGGTGTTGCACCACCGGCACCGGGTAAGCGTTCTGTTGAAGGGCGTGATTCAGAGTGGCCTGGTAGTCCCCACAAATCCTTAATGATCCATCCGGTTTGATGGGTGTTACGATTGGAGTTTCCCAACGGGCATGATCAATTGGTCCTAAAACACCCTGGGCTATTAATTTATCGAGCTGCTCATCAACCTTTGGTTTAAGGGCAAAAGGTACCCGACAAGGCTTAAGGCAGATGGGGGCTACTTCAGGGTTAAGGTTAAATGATATTGGGGTCCCCTTGTACTCGCCTAGTTTGTCTGCAAAGATGTCCTGGAATTCCTAGACGAGGGCCTCCTCCCAGTCATTGCTTCTGGTTTGGTGAATGCCGGCTACCTCGATCCCGAGTGGGGCGAACCATTGAAGGCCTAACAAACTAGGCTGGTCGTGGTTGACGACGGTCAGTGGTAACAATGCAGTATGATTTTTGAATGATACTTGGATTTTGCTGGATCCAATGACCGGAATTTGGTTCCCCTGATAATCTTTGAGTATGATTCTTTGGGCTCTGAGGTCTTGACGCTGGACGGCAGGGATTAATTGTTTAAGGGTCTTCCAGGAAACCATCAAGAAGGATGATCCTGAGTTGACTTCCATCATGCAAGGCTGGTTTTCGATGGCGACCTTCACTTGGATCTTCTTTGCATCTAACAATGAAGCGTGACCAATTGTAATGGTTTGGTGTGCCTCTTCCTGTCTCGTTGAAGTGGCCAGTGTTTTATTTCTGTAGGAGTGGTTGTTCCATTGGTGGTTCAAATGTTCCTGACTCACAGGACAATTCCCTGTGGTCTGGCGGTAGTTGTTTCCCCTCTGAATTGGGCTGGATCCTTGCTTGCTTCTACAGACCTTCCTGATGTGGCCTCTTTTCCCACAAGAATGGCAGAGCGCGTTGAGGAATTTGCAGTCTGATCGCGGGTGGTTTGCCCCACAACCCGCGCATTGGTGCGGTAGTCTTTGATTCCGCTGGTTGCGTTGGTCACATTCAGACCGGAGCCGGTTGACCTCCTCCTCCTCACTTTCTGATGGAGATTCGAGGTCCTCGTGGTGGGTCACTGTTGTGTGCCCCTCTAGGCAAGGTGAGGTATCGCTGGCAAGTTGATGGAGCAGTGCGTTGGTGTGGCGCATTCGGGTGGCTGACTTCCTGGTTGCTTCTGCTGCAGTAGCATCTTTGATGACATCAGCAAGATCGATGTCCCCTTTGGCCATGATCTTGCTCTGTGCAGTGTGGTCATCTAATCCCAGAACTATTCGGTCTCTCAGAGCTTCTTCGAGGTCTGCGAACCCACAGAGGCCTCCCAGGTTCCGGAGATCCGCGATGAAATCTGCAACACTCTCTCCTTTCCATTGGTCCCTCTGGTAAAACTCGTGTCTTTGGGCAAGCGTTGGTATGGCGGGTGCATAGTGGGCCCATAGAAGGGGCGCGAGGATGTCCCAGTCCATGGTTTTCACCTCAGCCGGTTTCGCTAGTGCCTTGGCCATCTTAAAGATGGCAGGCCTGCAATGGGTCAGGAACACTGCTCGCTTTTTTCCCGTAGTGGCATCTTTCAAGTTGTTGGTCTCCAGAAACATCTGGAACCGGTCTATGTACGAGTCCCAGTCTTCTTGTGCTGGGTCAAATGGAGCAGGTGTTATGGCGCCGCTGGACATGGTTTCTGTTGTTGATGCGCCTTCAGCCACATGCTCTATTTGGTGCTCTGTGAGTGTTCAATCAGCTCAGATGTCTCCGCATCCCAACCTCGTCGCCAGTGTTAAGTTCTGCGCATGGGCACAAGGAGCGGAGACGAGGCAGTGAACAGTGAACTTCAACTCTTTATTGAACATAGTGAACAGAGCAAAACCCTAGGGCAGCAGCAGCCCTTTTATAGGGTAGGCTGCTGACCTATCAGCCAATGAGAAACATGGAAGGGTTAAACCCTTGAACCAATGAGAGTTGGCCCGTTAACAGCCAATCAGATGTCCCAGAAAGGACCAATCCAATATTGCTATTATCAGCCAATCAGAAGTGCAGGATTAGAACCCTGCTTTTTCTTAAGGTTGTTAAAACTTTATTAAATGCCTTTATTAGTTAATAACACATACAAATATTAGAAGGACCAGTCCAAATGGAATGAGAAAAAAACACAAAGAATGGTAAGGATATCAGCCATAAATTAAATAAAAAACTTAGAGACATTAAGTTCTTATAAGTGAATTCTCTCAAGAGTAGACTTAGTTCAACTTTTGCTGGTACTTAACATAAAAGGAACAGATATCAGTGATACAGAATTCAAAATATAACTCTTATCTTTTGCATGGCTAAGATTTTTTTTAATTGTGCAAAGTTAACCAGTTCTATAAAAATAAAAAGTAGAAAATACTAGAATTCTAAGCAAAGAAAAGATTTTCCCAGATCAGAAGCTACCAACAGTTTAGAATGTTTAAGCTTCCTGAACTTAATTAAATCTTATTCTGTCCCTCTGAGAAATAATTAAACAGTGGCTTCTATTGAAGTATTGAAAAAAGATTTGCATGTTGAAAATTGCATCTGGTGCCCAAAGCTTCAGTTGCAGTGCTCAACATTTGGTAATTTTAATGTGACAAAATAAAAGTATTGAATACATGAGAAATAAAGCAAAATAAAAGTATTGAATACATGAGAAATAAAGCGAACCCACAGAGGCCTCCCAGGTTCCGGAGATCCGCGATGAAATCTGCAACGCTCTCTCCTTTCCGTTGGTCCCTCTGGTAAAACTCGTGTCTTTGGGCAAGCGTTGGTACGGCGGGTGCATAGTGGGCCCGTAGAAGGGGCGCGAGGATGTCCCAGTCCATGGTTTTCACCTCAGCCGGTTTTGCTAGTGCCTTGGCCATCTTAAAGATGGCAGGCCTGCAATGGGTCAGGAACACTGCTCGCTTTTTTCCCGTAGTGGCATCCTTCAAGTTGTTGGTCTCCAGAAACATCTGGAACCGGTCTATGTACGAGTCCCATAATGCTAATTAAATATTCTTTATTTGCAATATTTTAATGTGCAAATTTTCTCTAAGGAATGCATTTTGGTATTTATTTTATCTAACCATAGTAGGGAAGTTGTGAATGGCACTGCAAAATTCTGAAATATATACATGGGGTGGGTATTTCCTCTTCATCTATAATTATAGCATTAAATAGAAATATATATCTAAGTTATAAAAGAGAGATAATACTATATGTCCTGGTCAAGAAGAATGAGTTTTCTCCTCCTAAAAATTCTTCTTTGAGTTAAGTTCACTTCATGGTGAATATGTCCATGTTGTTTTCTTCACAACAAAGTGAAAGTGGCTAGCCCTTTTCTACATGCACACTAATTTTACTGTGCTGGTCTAGTTATATTATGAAGTCATCAGCATGATGTGATGAGGCTTTAGCTCTTCAGCTGGCTTATTACAGAGCCCAATGCTGAGAGAAGAGTGAAAAGCTCAGGGTCCTTGCAGCTAACTTTTTTTCCTCAACTGTACACTAGATAGTATCTTTCTTGTTATTTGTCCCAATCTTTTTTTTTTCATACAAATCTTTTTTCCTTTCATAATTCTACCAAGAATTCTTTTTTACATAGTACGTTCCAGTTCAGCAATTCATCAATGCATATGTTTCTCTGTTCTTCAAATGTTACTCAAGAACAAAATTATTGCTAATTATTGCATCATTTTTTTTCAGTCTCTGAAATGAGAACAGCAAAATGTCCTTCAGCTTATTAAGTCACTGCACCAGTAAATAAGTAATTTCATCTTGTGTTGGCATCAAAAAGAATCTAGGGCTGCTCATCCAAACAAGCAAGAAATCCCATAAAAATGTTCAATGAAAAAATAAAATCTCTCAACAGATAGAATGAGGAAAAAAAGATATAGAAAAGGGGTATAGAAGCTGCTTAGAATATAATTAATACATAGATCTTCATTTCAAAAAGGTGTATAATAATATAAAAAATCATAATTCTTCTCTATTTGTATATACATCTGTGTATAACTAATATCATTTGGAAATACTGAATGGGAAGACTTTCAGGATTTTTAATGAATCTGACAGATTGAAATTACCGAATCAGATGAACCGTTTTAAATGCTTAGCTTTTAAAATATTCTGATTTTGTTTGTTTTCTTTTAATTTCCTTTTTACCAAATTTGGGGTGTTAAATTAGCATTCTAGTTTTCCTTCCTCTTCTTTTTAATAAGATCCTCATCAACATAAACCATGTAGAACTCCACAATCTCCATGTTTAGTAAAACTAATTGTGCTGAATTTGGCTTGAACAAATGATAACAATTTATTTCAGTACATTTTTGGATCATTTAAATGTTCTTTCAGAAATAGGACAAAAACTAATTTTTAAAAAATGTGGAAAATTAGAAATTCTCTGACCTGTGGAAATATTGCACTTATAAAACTATTGACATTTCTGTATTAATAATGAGAGTTGCAACCAAAAAACATTTTGACAACATTCTCTTGGACATCAGAGTGGAAATGACTTCTCTTCTGAAAGCTAGCTCCTCAATTTCTTGACAGGAGTAAAAAAAATAGTGTCAAGATAGTGTGTATAATCATGGTCAAAGCCAATGATCCTTTTTAATGTGACACATACGGAGTAAATGGAATAAATATAAACTCAGGTTGCACCCAGAAATACCTGATTAATGTCAGCACAAGAAGTATTTTATAGTAAAGAAAAAGCAGACAAAGACAAATGGTTAACATATCAATATTTTTAAATACGGGAAGATGGAGACCTTAAGATGAAGTCAAGAAAGGATTAATTGCAGAGAGATTTAGTTTTCAATGGTCTTCATATGAACAATTAAGAAAAAGATAAAAAGATAATGGGGATTAAATAACATAAGATGGAATCTCAAAATGAATGGTACACAAATGATGAACAGATGATTGCAAAAATGTATAAACATATGTTGCAATTTGAAACAGAAGTTGAACAAGTTAAAGATGTAAATGTATGTATAAATGTAGTCGAGTCAAAGTTAGAAATGTGAAAAAACATGAAGAAATATTTTGCCATGCAGGGGGAAAAATACATATGATAATACAAATAATTTTGAAGATTCTTATTGAGATGGAACCATTTTTTTTATTCGGATTTATGGATAACCAGATAACTAGAAAGTTTATTATAGGCACAAAGAGGGAGAGATACTGAAATAACCACAATGAAGGAATGGATTGTGAAGATGGCAGAACTAGCAGAGATGGCAAAACTGACCTTTTTGGTCAGGCACAAATCAATAAGTATTTATTTTATAAAAGACTGGAAACCATGCATGGGTTTTTTGCTAAAAAGTGGTAAAACATTACAATAATCCCTTCAAGTTCTTTGTGTAATCTTAAATAGTGATTTCTGGACTTGATGATTGAAAAATAGATTACACAAAGAACTTGAAGGGATTATTGTAATGTTCAAAGAGGAAAAAGAATAATGAGTTTCTTTTAATTGCTGTAAAACCTGGCAAAGTATCTTTTTAAACATTTTTTCTTTTAATTGTGTTATTGTCTAATTGCTGTCTCTGTAGTTTTTGTCTGTGAGGGATGCAATATTCAGTTACCCAGGGTATATCATCATGGAGGTAGTCTATACTTTATACCCCAATGGCTCCATATTATGATGATTTTATTTTGGTTTTATCTTAATTTAATATATTATCTCCCATACTGTATTGTCCACATCTTACATACATACATACACACACACACACACTGCATGCACACACATTCTTGCAGTATTTAAATTAAGTGTGTATATTAGTGATTACATGACCTCTGTAATACACTAGTTGAATAAATAAAATTCTGTATTGTTTATTACAGTTTTTCTTTTTTCTGTTTTTATATATTTCTAATATATATACACATACACGTACATGTACATATACATAAAATGATTGACCCTGACATCAAACCATTTTAATGACCCCGCAAATTTCCCTATTCAACTATACTATATTGTAGTATTCTCTTTTTCATTAATCTGGGTGAGAATAATTTTAAAAAATGCAACTAAAGATTTTGGGGAGGGCTCAGGACTAATAAGAATAGAAATAAATGTTACAATGAGACAGTGAATATGAATGAATACATATGAAATTATATATCCATAATCCAACCCCAGTTGATGCAATTGATTAATAATTTTTTTAATTTAGCTTTTATTTTTTTAATATAATCTCAGTGATAAGGCTCAATCAAAAATATTAGAGATGAATGACAATAATGTTAAGTTGATTTCTTCCTCCAAGTCTGTGAATCTATTATTTTGTTTTGGTGATGACATAAAGGATATTGTATAACTAAAAGTTAAGTTCTAGGTTTATGGCCCATTAATATTAAAGCAATGAGTTTAATAATAAATTTGGCTTGCAAGTTAACCAAAATATTCATCTTAAATTTATAATTTGCTGACCCTGATTCTGAGTTAACTCATATGCAGCTGAAAGTCATAAAACACAGTCCTTGGGAAATCTATTTAAAAATAAATCAACAAAGATTACTTTTCCACAACAACTGTTGTGCTAATGTTGAGAAACTATCTGATATTTTCTATGAAATTGTATAAAGAACCAATATAAAAACAGGCCTGGGGAAAAAAGGATCAATGTTGCATTCAAGTATGAATTTGGTCATCACCTACTTCCTACTCAGAGTGACCTTTATGGCAAAACTTCCTTAGTCTATTAATTGTTAAAATAATAGACTAAATTTTTAAAACCTGTTTTGCTGACTAAGGTCTATGCTTTCTGCTCCAAAAGTTTGTTGCTTAATATTCACATTGATCATTGAAAATTGCACCTGACATGCATATTTGGAGGAGACTTCTTAGTGTCAATTTATTATCACCAGGATTCTCAGCACAGGAATTGACCCAAGAAGTATAGCAATTTAATGAGTTGTATAATTAGCATTATTCTTCCAAGATTTCACAGGAATCATTTAAATGTCATGCCATACTTGAGAATGAATTAAAGTTTATATTTTATATCGATTTTAGCATTCATGGGTATAAAGACCTAAATTATATTTAAATATTGGTTTTATATTATATTATCTTAAAAATTGTCTAAGTTCTCAAAATTCTAGCTTTTATTAAACTAAAGGAGCACTAGTAACTACCAAAGAAACAAACAAAACTGTTGTGCTAATGTTGAGAAACTATCTGATATTTTCTATGAAATTGTATAAAGAATCAATATAAAAACAGGCCTGGGGAAAAAAGGATCAATGTTGCACTCAAGTATGAATTTGGTCATCACCTACTTCCTACTCAGAGTGACCTTTATGGCAAAACTTCCTTTGTTACATCAGTTACAACTTGACTAGTTAAAGAGATATTGAAAACAGGGCTTCTCGGGAAGCACAGATTAGAAAAATGGGCAGGTTTACTGTGAAGTAGTTTTAGCAAATAGTTGCTATATAAAAAAATGTGAGGGATTTTTGATGGATGTTGGTTAACGCAAGGTAAAAGCTATAATTGGTTTAGAAAACACATTCAAGACACTGTTGTCAAAATTAATAACCTGGAGAGCATCAAAATGAGACTTTGAAGAAAGGATGTAACTGTTTGTTGTTCTATTTATATAAATAGCCAATCTACATCTTGCTAGAAACTTGGAATACTTGGGCTTATTTAGCCTCTGGCTTGAATCTGTGTAGATTTTCTCTAAGGAATTTTGGATAGTTGGTTGCTCAGGATGGATGATATAAAACTTAATTGAATTGAAGCTGGGCTCTAACCACTTTTTAAAAGTAAAGAACATAAAAAACAATACTCCCCAAAGAATGGGGGTTCTGATTATATAAGAACAGAATCTCTTATAAATAGAAACAAGTTTCAAAAGATTGTTCCCAGTTCAAATATTTCTGGAATCTTATTTGGCCTTAAAAATGCATTAGGTAGTTTCTGCAGTCTTAGTATTAATCCTAACAAAATAAACATTCATATCTATTCCATCTCTGAACTTTTTATATACTTCTTTTTTCCCCTCCACCATATTTAAATAATCAGTAACAACGAAACAAGTGCAAACATACATTTATTAAGAATAAAAAGTGTTCTCTGAACAATACTTCACAATAAATTGTTTTCCAAGGAAAGTGTTTATTGAAGTTGGGTATAAATTCATAAAGATTTCTTTATTCTAGTGAATTTGATGGAACTGTTTTAAATAGAAATGTCAGACAGCTGGTAGAACATATTGTCAGGTGCAAAGCAAAAATTAGATGGCAATAGATCAAAAGCTTTCAATTATTACAGGGACTTTTGTATATATTCTCCATATTCTGTTTGTATGGAAATGATAATCAGGTAATAAAGCCAACATTAACACATTCTGCAAACAATAAAAAATATTACATCAAAGTTCTTTCCCACAGGATAAAATGTTTGTCAAATATTGTAGTTCTAAGTTATTAAAATGCTTATTCTAAAATATTGGTTGAATATATAATGCATTTATTTGCTCATAAGCAAATACTTTTTCCCTATGCTTGCTCCAAATGATGATCAAAAATACACAATTCTGTATCTCAAAGTTCAGCAAAACGAACCCGCTTCAATTAAATTATTCTGTTTAGTGGCCTTTTGAGTTGATTTTATTCATAACCTTATATTCTATTTTTACTTATTAAAACTTTTAGAGTGTATAACTGAAAATATTTGGGTGTCTGTATTTCAAAATTATGGCTTCTAGAGCTTTATTCCAGTAAGAAAAGTATATGAGATGAGACACACTTTCTGGAGTGACATACCACTGGCTTGTTTCGGTATACTCAGTTTGATCTTGTTTTGATATCTCTGTTACTAAGCAGTTTTATTTTTTCAAGGATAGAAAAAAGTTTTTTCTAAAAAGTGTTTGCCAGTGTTTTTTTTTTTGATGTAGAGCAGAGAAAGATGATCTGTATGATATTTATTATAAAAAAATAAAAGCTTATATATTTGAGGTTTCAAATTTGGCTAAAATAGAGAATAGAAAATAGAGAAATTGTGATAGATTTTCATTTCCCCTGGATAGAACAAATCTAGATAGATGCATCTCTATTCCAGAGTTGGACATATAGTTCTGACCTGTTACTTTGTTGCTCCACAGTACTACAATATCTAACAAAGAAGGAATTTATTTCAATTTTGCAAAATGCCATTATGAGCTAGGAAAGATAACTGTTGGATTTCTGATGGACAGATCTGCCCCTTTCCCAATCAATTTGGTGCTTATGATCAGGTCCTTATCAGATTACCCTGTAACTGTTGATGTGGGAAATCCTAACACAATATTCTTAATGTTATCATTTGCTTGACATTGTAGCTTTAACTAATTTCAACAATCTCCTGAGTGATGGTTTGTTTTAAACTTTATTTTTAATTACCTGGACTAGGGGCTGTTTGTGTGATAAAAATGACCAGTAGTTAACCATGGAGGTGGGAAACTGAAAGTGATTCTTATTGCCCAATACTCCAAATTCTACTATAATATCTGATTACAACAAGAGTTTGGGGCATTGTTGTCTAGCCTTTGTCAAAATAATCAATAAGATATTAAAGGACCAAGTCAATGTAGCATAGTTGCTGGAGATTAGATTATTACTGAAATGAACTAAGCTCAAATATTTAGGGCAGTGGTTCCCAACCTTTTTTTCACCCTGACCCCTAAAGAAATTTCACTTGAACCTCTCAACCCCTGGAATAAAAATGCCAACATATAGCCAATATCCTATTATTTATCTGGACTTTTCTCGCACCCCCTGGAATATCGTCTCGCACCCCCAGGGGGTAGGAGCATCCCAGGTTGGGAACCCTTGATTTAGGGTTAGGGTTAAGATCATCTTGGGCCAAATCTCCTAGGTTAATATGCTTAGCATCGTTAGGAAGATAAATGAGGGAAGAGTAGATTTGCATTTTATTCATGCATGGAAGGATAGGATAAACTTATAATCATTGATTAGATGATGAGAATTATAATAATCCATACTCAATTGAGTATCTAAACAAAAATAAGTTGCTATGAAATGTCTATTGATGATTAGCACCATGCAACTATTACTTAATAAAAGAAAAAAAGGCAGTGATAACTTTGGTATTATTCATTACTTTCTATTACTTTCAATTGGTAAGAACTTCTTTCCCACATTACAATTGTGCAATACACTATAAAGACAATTTTGACTAATTGTATTCTTGATGCTTTTTAGGCAGGTAATAAAAATGGTTGACTTTTGTGAATGTGTTATTATGAGATTAAAGTTATAGCTATCATCATGGTGAAAAATTATCCGGTGTTTTTATAACTAGTTTTGCTTTAATTTGAAGAAAAAAGCTGCTTTTAACATTTATTTCAAATAAGTAAAAAAATGGTGAAATTATTTTCTTTATTTAGTTATAAAATGACCAAAGATGGAAGGAGAGACTGTCATGTCTTTCATTCTATTATTTTTCCAAAATTTAATAACCACCTAACTTCTCACACTTTAGGGACATCACAAGAGAACTTCTTCCCTGACCTTTTTGGGATTTTGAAAGTAAGTACTCAGAAAGGTTACAAATGGACAAACAGATGTGTAATGGCAAAGAACAATACAGTATCAGCACTTTTTGCAACATACATCAATAATATTTATAGGTTGGAAACATGCAGAAGAGGCCTTCTTCCTACATTGGATAGACAATGGCTAAAATGATGGTGATGTTATTCTTGATGATGATATCAATAAAGCTCAAAACTGCCACCCAGAGAAATTCTTCAAAAACTTCAAAGACATAAGATACAAAAACAGAGTTGTTGTTGTTGTTTTGAAACAGAAGACAACTTTTGAAAAACTGGCCCAACATTAATTTCTATACTATTTGCTTTTACAGCCTCTACTTTTAAATTTGTTTAAGCAAGGATATCCTAATTTTATTGGTTTGAATTTTAAATACTTGGAGAGAAAAGATTAAAGGAAAATTTGAGAATTTGTCACCATGAGAGGTAAATAAAATGCTATCATTATTAAAATATAAGTCAAATTGAAGAAAGCATTCATACAGCCAAATAATGGTAAAGAAATAGCCTTTTTATATTATTTTTTACACAATTGCAACCTGGGTTTAGAAATGTGAAGAATCCTTGTTCCTTTGGAGCAGCATTTCCAAAGTAAGTCTTAGCTTAATATAATTTAGTACATTGAAGTCATCTGTAGCACACCATATGTACTCTGGAGAGAGCACACAGAATAGAGTAGAAATGCCCATAACTTCATACACTCCTGTATCTGCAGTCATTAAAATTGCAGTACTGATCATTTTTTATTTAAGTTTATTACCCATTACATTCATTTTTAATTTTTTAATGTGACCACAGCTACTGTTACTTACTTTTTTTTTTGTTTAAATGCAAAATGTAAATTAGATCTACATTGTTGTTGCATGCCTGGTAGTAAAGATTAAATAACTTGCACTGAATCTCTTAAATGCCTAGTTTACTTACCTCATGACCAGAAGATGAATATACTGTACTGTATTCTTGAACTTCAAATCTGGGCACACCATGTCCCTTGTTTGAAGCAGGAATTCCATGTGTATTATTTATTGCATTATTTAACATCTCATGCAATGATTCTGGGAGGGCATTCAATAGTTTATAGTGAGTTGTCATCAGTATGCTCAGTTGTACAGCCCTCTTGAGTGATACCAGAGATAAGTTCTAGACTTCTATCTGAAGGCTAAAGATCTGGAAATGACATAAGAAACTTTTGAGAAACTGCTTGGCATCAACAGGCAATATAAAAAAAATTAATAGTAATGCCTTGCTAGTAATTCTGGATAAAGTTACACTATCCCTTGAATGAGTAAATTTGTGATTTGAGGACTCTAGACTCTCTTGAGGAATCTTCACTCTTGTTTAAACAGAAGTGAGGGAGAGTTTGACCAAAGTTGATGTACCAATTATGACCTGATCATCACTCATATGGACTGCTGCAATGTACTCAATGTGGGGCTACCTTTGGAGATAACCGGTAAATTACAGCTGGTGCAAAAAAAGTGATAACACACTTCTGATAGGATAACTCTATCAAGTTAATACTAATTCTGAAGTCATGCATAGGTTAGTAGTAGGCTCCAGACTCAATCTAAAATGCTTGATATTACTTTTTAAGCATTTAGAATATAACATTGGGATATGTTAGGCAACAAGAATTGAATCTGTCCATCCACCTTTGTCTACAAGATATTATTTATGGTGGCTTTTCCACCATAGGTATCTGGGATATGGTGGATCCTATTCTATGGGATATTCACTTCCCAGGGATACAGACTGTTCCATCCTATAGACAATTTATAGATTAGACAATTCCATACTTTTCCGGTGAAATACAGCTTTTGGAGTATATCAAGTGCCTATCAGTGTCAAAATTTGCTACAGGCTTTGCTCATGAGAGGTCCTATGCTGCTATGAAATTCTGATTATATGCTATGTTTTCCTGAATGCTGTTACTGTGCAGCAAATGATGGGATCCGTTGCACTTAGGATTCAGTTTTCCCATTCATACCGTGAAGATCAAGAGTAGAAGATGCAGGTCCATATCTTCCCTTCACCAATGATCACTGCCAAATATATAAAGAAGATTCATACTCATAAGCATCAGATCTGCTTTGATTTGGCAAATTTATTTAACAAATCAGTATTCTTCAGCTTTAGAATAAAAGGTTCATCTGAACATTAGCTAAATTGTGAAACCAGCTAGTAATTAAGCCATCTGAAGAAATTGCCATCAGGATTTCAATCTGTTCCTTTATTCTGACAATGCTATTCAGATGTTCTTGCTAGAAATTGTCATCACAGGGCAAATGGTAGATTCTCTTGGTTTGTTACCCCTTCCACTCATGCTGGGAAAGCAAACATCAACCACGTTCTTTTTTGTTTATATAGCGTGCCTATGAGTTTTTGAAGACATGCAGTTATTATCTTTTCCCACAAGTCTCCCCAGTCTTGCAGGCAGAGGTTTAAATGAAACAATTTATACAGCCACCAATCTCAAAGCAGTCATTTTGGATGGTACACAGCAAACTAAAACCTGCAAGGTGTAATATAACAAATATAACTCCAATAATGATAATGATAAAAATAACATGCTTGGTTATAAAAACAATCCAGTATTAGTGAACAGATAAATAAATCCAACAGGGCTAGTTTAATTTTCTGCCCCAGTATTAGAACATTCAGATATTTAAAGCTTTAGTTTACCAGTTTTAAAGGAAACTGCAAACAGTATTAATATTCAGGTGGTTACACAGGAAGAAGATAATTAATTTCACCCTTCAGTTTTATCTCTTCACTAGTGGAATGTGGTATATTCCTTTTTTTTTTACTGTTTCATTGATACATCAAAAGATTGATTAAAAAGATGAAAGTCCACAATATTGCATTGCTCCACAATGTCCACCTCTGATTTTATGGCACAAAGCATTTGTTAATATGGCATAAAATTAACCAACAATTTACATGGCATGTTTCACAGTACCCCATAGTATAGACTGCCTAGCAAGTTTATTTAGGTTTTCAGCCTTTGTTTATGAAATCTATTAGGTGGATTCCATTCAAATCTGTTTGAATGGAAAGTACATGGACTATGGCATTTGCAATGTTAAACATTCAGCAGTTTTTTGGCATTTATTTTGTAATGCGAAAAGCTTTGATGACTGTTATTTTCAAAATGAGTTTTATTCTTTCCCCTGAGATTGCAATTTAAATAACTTTTCTAGCTCTTTAAGATCTATTAAATATAACATTAACCATCAAAAAAGTGCTAGAAGTGGAATGTCAAAATGCTATAAGGCTATTTTAATTGAAGTCTCTAAGCTGTACTGAAGCCAATATACCTGTAACAGCTTAAATGGCAGCAAAAAGCCATTTTCAAGATCATAACCTTTCCCACACTGTGTATGAAAAGAGTGATTGACAAGTGTAAAGACATTCTTTATTGTTAGTAGCCCTATGTAAGAAGGGGTTCATAATGGAAATGTTACTGGAACTTTACAAAGCAAAGGTTAAACAGTGCATATATCAATTTGCAGTTAACTTTTCAAAGTAGAACTATATTCCATTGAGTTTCCTGCCTATTTTTCTATCTTTCTCTTTATATTGTCCTAGCTAGCAAAAATACTTTTGCTCTGATTTCGCATAAAGTTCATTCAATTTTTATTGTCTTTTAAGCAAAATTTGTGGAAATTTCAGCCTGAAATTCTGCAAACACATCTTTTAAATTATTTACTTATTTGTTTTTAATCCCATCTTCATTACTTTGATAAATAAATCAAGTCAGTGAGCCATTCCTAATATTCCTTTCTCCTACCACAGCAACCTGTGAGGTGCATTGGGCTGAGAGAGTGTGACTGGCCAAAAGTCATCCAGCCTGCTTTTATGCCTAAGGCAAGACAAGGATTTACAGCCTTCTGGTTTCTAGTCTAGTGTCTTATAAAGAGACCAAATTGGCTCTCAAAAAAAATCACTTTTCTTATTTGTATAAAATAACTCTTGTGATTTCAAAATTATATTCCATATTACGATGTACACAATTCATTAATATTTATTTTTGAATAATTATTTTATAAATAATTTTTTTATTTGCATTTCTTACCATTCTTAGTTTTTTTTTTAAGGAGTCGGTAAAACCCTGTGGATTTTACTCTGCTAGCTCATCTCCATTTTAAGGCCACTGAGCCAGCATTGACTGAAGACATTTCCATTGTCATGTGGCCAACATGACATCATTGTTACCTTCCCACCAAACTGGTACCTATTTATCTACATTCATTGTATGTTTTCAAACTGCAAGAACTAGGGTGAAGATGGGAGTTCACTCCATCATGTGGTGCTCAGATCTCAAACCTGGGCTTTCCAGCCGACAAGCCCAACATCTTCCATGGGGATTTTCACATGCTTTTAATTAACTTAAATCTTCAGAAAATGTGAATTGCAGCCATGGGAAGTGATGGAATTGGCTGTTAGTCTGGTTGGAATTTATATATTATCTTTTTGAAATCTTAAAAAAAATGTGAATTGCTAGATCATTGGAGGACACTTCATGGTCCCCCAAACTCCAAGGAAAGGAAAGTTCAGCTGACAGGCAATCTAACATTTCTTAAGCAAAAAGGAATTTGTTGATCAATAAGAAGTTGATCCACATGTGTTTTTAAAACAATGCCATTTAATTTTGTTTAAATAAAATCCATTTATTTCATTTTCTTTTATTTTGTTAAAAATAAACTAAAGAAAATAGAAAAAGATTTGAATAATGACTCTTTACAATCCAGTTCCAAGATAATTTAATTACATAAGAATGTCTACATTTTGCTTTTATATCTTCTAAGATCTTGCTACCATCTGTTTGGCCACTGCTATGTTCTGAAGTTCTCCCTCGAGTCTGGTTTCCAAGTGCCCAGTCGCAGCCTGATTGGCTGATAGTTTGACAGCCGATTAGATAAGGAGCTGTCAAACAGGCCAACAGTTGTTGCCTCACGGCTGAGTAGTTTATTCTCTGTTAGTACAAAAATTCAATAAAGCTTGAGCAACCAATTTAGCCACCTCACCTCATTCTGTTGTGCATTCGTTTCAAGTACGAAGCACTGCAATGAGGATGGGATTTCCACCCTCGAGGCATTAGGTGAGCTTGAAATCCTCCTGTGGGGCAACCAAAAGAGCTGATCACTGTGGCAGAGAGAGCCAAACAAGTCAGAAAGGCATATAAAAAGAGCAAAAGTCACGCAGATCGATAAAGTGCACCAGCCACCTGCCTAAGGATTAAGAGTTCTGTGAAGCTGTTAAGAATGGCAGTGTTAAATTCATTTGCACCATTCAACGCATCCACAGAGACTTGGGAGTCATACATTGAGCATTTTGACTGCTTCCTAGAGGCAAATGATCTTGTGGGTTTGACAGGTAGCCGGTGAAAGGTGCTGTTTCTAAATTTCTATGGCAAAAAAATGTTTGACACAGCCAGAGCTCTGTCAGCACCTCAGCCCCTGAATTCTGTCACCTGGGAGGCACTAATGGCAAAGCTTAAGAACCATTTCACTCCCACTCCCTCACGAATTTCACTGGCGCAAGCAAGCTGAGGGGGAAACTGTTAATTAATTTATGGCGGGTCTCTGAACAACTGTTTTCCATTGTGAGTTCAAAGAGCTGGATGCTGCCTTGCTGGATCAGTTAGTCTGTGGATTAAGAGACCTCCGAATCCAGCACAAGCTATTAGCAAAGCCTGATCTGACACTACAATTGGTATTGGATGAAGCCTGTTTTTGTGGAGCTTTCCAACAAGTCAACAGTAGAGATTCATGGTGCGAGCAGCCTAGCTTTGGGGAGAAAACCCTTAGCTGTCCACCAAGAAGAGGCTACAAAGGAAGATGTCGATCTACCAGGGGATGATGGCATTCACCGGCTGAAGACTGTGTCAGGTAATAACTGGCAATCCACAAAAACAGCCCAGGCACAATCCTGCATAGGGTGTGGAGGGAACCATCACCGAGCAGCCTGCAGATTTTGAATTGAAAACTGTCAGCACTGCAGAAGGAATGGCTCTTTAGCTAGGAAGTGCAGAGCTATGCTGCCTGATGACAGAGTCCAGGCAAAACAAGAGCAAATGAAGGGGACCCCTAGAAAAGTTTTTAGGTTGGGGGAAGAACGTTTCACCATCCAAAGGGATAATTGCCACATCAACCCCAGAGTAGGGCAAACAAACTTATCACTAAAGAAAAAAAAATTTCTTGTGAAAATTGAGGGACAGGATTGTCAAATGGAGGTTGATACAGGATCTTCTTTGTCATTGGTCAGTTGTAGCACAATCAAAAGTTTGGTGTCCAAAATGGCAAAGAAAAGATTTAAGACCCTGTTCCCTCACATTAAGAGACTATCAAGGGAATACAATTCCCATTTTGGGTCTTACTAAAGTGACAGTAGTTTTCAAACAATTCAAAGGCCGTCTCCCACTAATAGTTGTGGAAAGGGCATTGCCAATCTTACTGGGCCTTGGCTGGTTCAAATCCCTAGGTCTGGCCATAAGTGTAGTGCATGCCACAAATAGATAAAGCACTGACACCAAACATGCACTGGCAAAGGAATTTGCTAGTGTTTTTGACAATGACCTAGGTAAATATACAGGTAAACCTATTTCGCTGAATTTAGACCCTACAGTTATGCCTAGGAGATTGAAAGCCAGGTGAATGCCCTTCATACTCCACCCAAAAATCAATGCTGAACTCGATAAGCTTATATCACAAGGGGTATTAGAGCCAATAGATCACGCTTCCTGGGAGACCCCAATTGTCATGCCATTCAAGGCTGACGGATCAGTCAGGGTGTGCGCAGACGATAAGGCAACCCTGAATTTGGCATGAAAGCAAAGCACATACCCAGTTCCTGTGGTGCAATATCTGTTGCATTCACTGGGTAACGGAAAACTTTTTGTAAAGTTTGAGCTTGATCATAAGCCCTTACTAGGCTTATTCGCTGGGAATAAATAGACTCCTCAAATACTCTCCCCTAGAATGACGGGGGGGGGGGTTGGCAGCCTACTCAGACACACTGACATATCGCCCGGGCAAACACCTCAGCCATGCTGATGCCCACTTCCAGCTTCAGCAGAGGACCAGAAGGCTGAGGAATCCATCCTCCTCATTGATCATCACCAGGACTTTCTATTGACCGCTGCAGACATTGCTGCCCATTCAGCTAAAGACAGACTCTTAAGGCAAATTCAACAGCACAGGCACAGACTATCATAACACACCGAGGTGCCTTTAAGTGTATGTGGCTCCAATTCGGAGTCAGTGTGGCCCCAGGGATCTTTCAGAGCCTAATGGAGAGACTATTGCAGGGGATCAAGGGCGTTGTCCCCTATTTTGACGATGTGCTCATTGCTGCTCCCACTCCAAAAGTCTTACGGGAGTGTTTAAGACTGGTATTACGAAAATTCCAGGAAGCAGGCCTGAAAGTCAAAAAAAATAAGTTCAAACTGTGTACTGATCATGTTGAATTCTTAGGGTACTCAATTGACATTCAGGGTATTCACCCTACCGATAGAAAATTGAGAGCAATAAAAAATGCTCCCAGACCCCAGAATAAGACCGACCTCCAGGCATCCTTAGGCCTCATCAATTTCTATAATGTATTCTTGCCGCACAAGGCAACTGTCGCTGAATCTTTACATCGTCTATTAGATAAAAAAGCAATTTGGGTATGGAGTCACAAAGAAGAGTAGGCGTTCCGTAATGTGAAAAAACTGCTGACTTCGGATGCCGTACTAATGCAGTACAATGAGACTTTGCCAATAAACATTACATGCAATGCATCGCCTTTTGGAGTGGGCGCCATTTTGAGCC